>CM075962.1:9390805-9669546 GCA_038048745.1 Coluber constrictor foxii | reverse complement strand
CCAATGTTTTCCAACCTCGTCAGTTTCTAATGAGTGAGTTTTATTGTCAGAATTTGCAGGAATGGCTTTGCTGGCAGGGGAATTCTGGGAATTGATGTCCATCTATCTGGAGGTTGTACGGTTGGGAAACAACTGTCTTAGACTTTCATGTAATCCCATTGAGTTTTCACGCCGCCCAGTTTATAAATCAAGACTTTAGCATCTGGAGAAGGAAATCAACCACGGCATTTTGCTAAAAATGGCCGAATGTAAGTGATTTGAAGGCCAAGTTTGAAATCGATGGTTGCCTAAATTGGAAGCCGTTTTGATCTCAAAGCCATGCGGCTGAACTCTTGAAGGAATTTAACACATTTACACATCGCTCAGTAATTGATGGAAGCCGTGCAAGGGGAAAAAGAGAAATTAATAGCTGAATAATCTTTGCATCAATGGCATTTTAACTGCCTAGGGAAGGGAAGCAGAGCCTGACTCCACCAATTGAATCTTTCTATTCATGCAATTTGAAAACATGCAATCATTTTCTTATTTTTTATTTATTTTCTACGGTTTCAAAAGGGTGCATGCTTTGAGGGTGCATGGGGCTTGAGCCTAATTTTACTTCTTTACTTTCTGTATCAAAAAGGAGAACTAGACAGCACACGAAAAAGCAGAGGCATCACCCTGCCAACAAAAGTGTGTATAGTCAAGGCTATGGTTTTCCCAGTTGCAATGACTGTGAAAGTGGGACCATAAATAAGCATTTGCAGAAAAAAAATGCTTTGAAAAGCCTCTGACTAACCCAGCTGAGCCGCGCGATCATCAGAGGCTGTTTTTTTTACTTTTAAAAGCATTTTTTCTACAACCTCCTTGGCTGAAGATGTTGTAAAAAAAATGCTTTTAAAAGCCTCGTATGATCCCAGCTGAGTTGCCTGACCGTCAGAGGCTTTTTTCTTTTAAAAGCCTCTGACGATCCCAGCTGAGCTGTGCAATCACCAGAGGCTTTTTAAAAAACTTTTAAAAGCATTTTTTCGTCGGAAGAGGTTGTAGAAAAAATGCTTTTCAAAGTTAAAAAAAAAGCCTCTGATGATCCTGCAACTCAGCTGGGCATGGTGGTGGTGGGAGACACAGGGATTTTTGCTACCGGTTCTCCAAACCACCCACAGCCATCACTACCAAATCGGGCGATCTGGTCTGAACCGGGAGCATTTCACCCATGTAGGGATGCCTCCCAGTTCCAGCCCTCCAGCTGCAGGGCAAGATGTCCTTGACTTTCTGAGAAAGGAATATTATTATGACTACATATCATCCTGGCTCCATAAAATCCCCCCTCTTTTTAAAAAAGTTTTTAAAAAAGCCTCTGATGATCCTGCAACTCAGCTGGGCATGGGGGGGGCGCAAGGATTTTTGCTACTGGTTCTCCGAACCACCTGCTGCCATCGCTACCGGATCAGGCAATCCGGTCCGCACCGGGAGCATTTCACCCCTGATGTGGTGCCACTTGGCCTCTGTGATGTCACGTTCTTTGGAAAGCCGAACACACATTCAACCACCTTCCCCAACATTATGTGCCCGTTAAATTTTTTTTAAAAAAACCATTCTTAGCATATTTTGAGATCAAATCTCAGCTCTCTTGCTATCTGGAGCAGGGACAGCATGCATGTTCCGAGTTAAACGCGACGACTGCCAGCTTAGTCCAATGTTTGTGTGATAAGGCTACAGTTTGTTTTATTAGTAGTTCATACTTACTGCCTGGGGGGGGGGGGAAATCAATATATGCATGAGCACCAAGTTATGCAAAATAAGTGCCTTTGTATGCATTCACTTCGCAACGTCAATTAGTCCATTTTCAGGGAGAAGTCTTAAACGAATTTGGTAGCTAAAGGTCAACCAGCCAGCTACAGCGTGACATTTTAATGGTGATTTGTAGTTCTGAGGTTACATTAATAAGGTCATGGGTACATATACTTCGACGGCTTAGCTTGATATTATGTCTGCATGCAGGCACACACAGACTCCAAACGATGGCAGCATTAACAGCAAATTAGGTGACATCTAGACGTGTCAAGCATTTAGAACAGATAATAATAGAGTTGGAAAGGACCTCGGAGGTCTTCCAGGGCAAGTCACCACTGGACTGGAAGACCCTATATCATTTCAGACAAATGGCTCTCCGGTCTCTTTTTGAAAGCCTTCAGTGATGGGGGACCCACAACTTCTGAAGGAAAGCTGTCCCTGGGATTTTCTGCAACTCTGGGCTGCAAAACTGGGAAGTCGGTCAAACAGAGCTACCTTAAGGCCAATAGACTCTAAACTGAAAATTTCTTAAAAGAAATTTTAAGAATTTCTTTAAAGATTTAAAGAATCTTTAAAAATGTAAGGAAATTTTGGGCTCCAATGTGGTCATCAATCGAGGATTATCTGTATAATCTGGGGTTTGGGTTTTTTTTTTCTGATCCCATTCTGTTGTTCATCTAAATACTCTTGTATTCTCTCTTCTTAGGCTAATAGAGTAGAGTAGAGTAAGGTAGAGTAGAGTAGAGTAGAGTAGAGTAGAGTAGAGTAGAGTAGAGTAGAGTAGAGTAGAGTAGAGTAGAGTAGAGTAGAGTAGAGTAGAGTAGAACAGAACAGAACAGAACAGCAGAGTTGGAAGGGGACCTTGGAGGTCTTCTAGTCCAACCCCCTGCTCAGGCAGGAAACCCTACACCACTTCAGACAAATGGTTATTCAACATCTTCTTAAACACTTCCAGTGTTGGAGCATTCACAACTTCTGGAGGCAAGTTGTTCCACTGATTAATTGTTCTAACTGTCAGGAAATTTTACTTTAGTTCTAGGTTACTTATCTCCTTGATTAGTTTCCACCCATTGCTTCTTGTCCTGCCCTCAGGTGCTTTGGAGAATAGCTTGACTCCCTCTTCTTTGTGGCAGCCCCTGAGATATTGGAAGACTGCTATCATGTCTCCCCTAGTCCTCCTTTTCATTAAACTAGATATACCCAGTTCCTGCAGTCGGTCTTCAAATCTTTTAGCCTCCAGTCCAGGGGTGAAATCCAGGAGGTTCTGACAGGTTCTGGAGAACCGGTAGCGGAAAGTTTAAGTAGTTCAGAGAACCGGCAAATACCACCTCTGGCTGGCCCCAGAGTGGGGTGGGAATGGAGATTTTGCAATGTGCTTCCCCCAGGAGTGGGGAAGGAATGGAGATTTGGCAGTATCCTTCCCCTGCCACGCCCACAGAACCTTTAGGGAAAAATTTTGAATTTCCCCCCTGCTCCAGTCCCTTAATCATCTTTGTTGCTCTTCTCTGTACTCTTTCTACAGTCTCAACAACTTTTTAAAATCACGGCGACCAACAGATGCATCTTGTGTATCTGATAATTTTCACTGGCCCCATTTTCATTTTTTTTCTATTGTGGATTCTGGGTCTCACTTTAAACTGAACCTAATTACATCCACCTCTTCCCACCAACCTACCATATTCTCCGATGTCAAATTCCTTCGGGCGGTGACCAGGTTTTCCCCCCCACCCCCACTCTGATGCTGAAAATGTGCCCTTCTGATCGATTGTGATGCAAATACCAACAACATGATTTTCTCCCCCCCCCCACGTCCCCCCCCCAGATTAATCATTTAAATATCCTTCCTGTGCTGCGTCACTCAGGAATAAGGCTAGCCTAATTATATTATAAAATGCTAAGGGAGGCGTCAGCCGTACCCTTGCAAGGATGAAATTACAAGTGGGCACGCAAGATGTGGAAAACAGGGCAATCAATCAATCAAAGGCAATTTTTGTAGGACAAATATTGTGGCGGCAGCTGCCGGGTTTTATAGCCGCCGGGAGAGAAATTAAAGCAGAGCTAACCTCGTTGCTTTATTAAACCACTGCTAAAATCTAGCACGTCCCCTGTTGCCCAAGTCAAGACCTTCTATGAGTAAAACTGAGCCAACTCAGAAATGGTGTAAGGTCTCCTGCTTGGGTGGGGGGTTGGACTAGATGAACTCGATTTCATTGAGAGCCACATCAGGATTGTGTTTGACCTCAGGGGGCTGGGGGAGGCATAGCCACTCAACATCACTCATTTCGGGAGCGCCTGGAGTGGCCCAAGCACTCTGCCAGCGAAAACGGACTCCCCAGCTCCATTTTCGGCCGTGACAGCCTCCTGTAACCCTCTGCCTATGAAAGCGGAGCTGGGGAGGGCCGCACACAGCCCTCCTGAGATCCGTTTTTGGCTGCGACAGGCTCCTGCAACCCTCTGCCAATGAAAGCGGAGCTGGGGAGGGCCGCACACAGCCCTCCTGAGATCCGTTTTCGGCTGCGACAGCCTCCTGCAACCCTCTGACAATGAAAGCGGAGCTGGGGAGGGCTGCACACAGCCCTCCTGAGATCTGTTTTCAGCTGCGACAGCCTCTTGCAACCCTCTGACAATGAAAGCGGAGCTGGGGAGGGCCGCACACAGCCCTTCGGAGATCCGTTTTCAGCTGCGACAGGCTCCTGCAACCCTCTGCCAATGAAAACGGAGTTGTGGAAGGCCACACACGGCCCTCATTTTCTCTGGCAGAGGCACCATGGGCAGGTTCTTTGCTGTTTTCATAGTGGTCCTACGGGCCATATCTAAGCACTCTGTGGGCCGGATCTGGCCCCTGGGCCTTGAGTTTGACACCCCTAACCTACGAGGTCCCTTCCAAGTCTGATAATCTGTTAAATCTGTTAAACTGGCTCAAGGAATACATACAGAATCATAGGCCTTGGACAGTCTTGTGATCCAACCCCCTTTCCAAGGCAGGAGTCCTTATATCGTCCTAGACAAATAGTTGTCCAATCTTTTCTTGAAAACCTCCAGTGATCCACAACTCTGAGAGGCAAACCGTTTCGCTGATTGATTGTCCTCACTGTCAGGAAATTCCTCTTGATTTTGAGCTTGGATCTGCTTTTGATGGGCTTCCACCCATTGCTTGTTGTCCTAATCCTCAGGTGCTTTGGACAATACATTAATGCCCAATACAAAATGCACAGCTACAGTGTAGGTGGTACCTCACTCAATAGTAGTAACTGTGAGAGGGATTTGGGAGTCCTAGTGGGCAACTGTTTAAATATGAGCCAGCCGTGTGCAGCAGCTGCCAAAAAAGCCAGCACAGTTCTAGGCTGCATAAACAGAGGGCTAGAATCAAGATCACGTGAAGTGTTAATGCCACTTTATAAGGCCTTGGTAAGGCCACACTTGGAATACGGCATCCAGTTTTGGTTGCCACGATGTAAAAAAGATGTGGAGACTCTAGAAAGAGTGCAGAGAAGAGCAACAAAGATGATTAAGGGACTGGAGGCTAAAACATACGAAGAACAGTTGCAGGAACTGGGTATGTCTAGTTTAATGAAAAGAAGGACTAGGGGAGACATGAAAGCTGTCTTCCAATATCTCAGGGGCTTCCACAAAGAAGAGGGAGTCAAGCTCTTCTCCAAAGCACCTGAGGGCAGGAAAAAGAAGCAATGGTTGAAAACTAATCAAGGAGAGAAGCAATTTAGAACTAAGGAGAAATTTCCTGACAGCGAGAACAATTAATCCGTGGAACAACTGGCCTCCAGAAGTTGTGAATGCTCCAACACTGGAACATTTTAAGAAGAAGTTGAATATTCATTTGTCTGAAATGGTATAGGGTTTCTTGCCTGAGCAGGGGGTTGGATTAGAAGACCTCCAAGGTCCCTTCCAACTCTCCTCTCCTCTTCTCCATCCTTTCCTCTTCTATTTCCTATTCTCTATTCCATTCCATTCCATTCGAAAAAGCTGTTCACTTAATGTCCAAAAGAACACAGATAAGTTTATGTGTCAAGCATCAAGGAGCCTGCCTGACTTTGACTGGGCATAGATGGTCAGTACAAGTCGTCCTTGACTTAAAACCACAATTGAGCCCCAAATTTATGTTGCTTAGCAAGACAGTCATTAAGTGAGTTTTGCCCCTTTTTTCTATCTTTCTAGCCACAGTTGTTAAGTGAATCACTGCAGTTGTTAAATTAGCAACATGGTCATCAAGTGAATCTGGCTTCCTCATAGCTTGTCAGGAGATCCCAAAAGGTGATCATATGGCCCCGGGATCCTGCAACCGTCATAACTCCAGGCCAGTTGCCAAAGGTTCAGATTTTGATTAGAATGACCACAGGGAAGCTTCAACGGTTTTAAGTGTGAAAAACTGTCCTAGTTCACTTTTTTCACACCCAGGCTCCAAACTGTCTCTGATGGCCCAGTGTTGGGTTTCAATTTTTTTTTACTGTGGGTGTGGCTTTGTGGGCATGGCATGGCTTTGTGGGCGTGGCTTTGTGGGCATGGCAGGGGAAGGACACTGTAAAATCTCCATTCCCACCCCACTCCGGGGGAACGATACTGTAAAATCTCCATTCCCTCCCCAATCCAGGGGAAAGTTACTGCAAAATCCCCATTTCCTCCAGATCAGCTGGGATTTGGGAGGCAGAGAATAGGGGCCTGGTGGCTCAGCAGACTAAAAGCATTGTGATTAACGCCAGCTGTCTGCAATTACTGTAAGTTTGAATCTCACCAGGCTCAAGGTTGACTCAGCCTTCCATCCTTTCTAAAGTAGGTAAATTGAGGACCCAGTTTGTGGGAGCAATAAGCTGACTTTGTATAAATATACAAAAGTATGAAGGCTATTGCTTAACGCATTGTAAGCCGCCCTGAGTCTCTGGAGAAGGGCGGCATATCAATCAAATTAAAAAAAAAAGATGGGGGCGGGGCCAGTCAGAATTTTTACTACCGGTTCTCCAGAACTGGTCAGAACCTGCTTAAACCCACCTCAGTTATGGCCCCATATAACAAATACTATGTTTCAGTTACCAAACAGTCCCCATTGGTTGACCTATTGATATCTCTATTCCAATTCCTGACTAAACTGACAAAAAAAACCCCCCAAAATCCCAGAAAATGGCAGGAGGAGAAGCCATTGCCCCGTCAAAGAAGTTGCTAGGAATTGAACTCTAGTTGAAGGAGACTCTTGACCTCAATAAATTCAAACATTCCAGGGAAAATTAAAGTGGACTCCACTATCGTCCGCTCATTTAGGCTGTTAATCTGGTTTCCCTGAAATGAAAGTACCTTCAACAGCCAACGGGGAATTCATTTCCTGGCGAGATGCCTGTTCAGCAGTTCTTCCTTTTTCTGCACATGTACAGACACAAAAATTGGCTTAACCATCTGTTAATTATTTATTTCTCTTCCTTCCCAGAAGAAAGACAATTGAATATAATGAGGCCTGAGAAAAATTGAAGATAATTGTTTGCAGCAGCGGGAAAAAAATAAATAAAATATCCCTGCTGAAAACTGAACCTGGAAGATTACTCCAAGGTCCTTAATTGGTATTTCTACATCTCTGAGATTCTTTGCAATTTTTTTTCCTCCTCCCTTCCTTCCAAAAAATAAAAAATCCCAGCCGCCTCAAGGACGAAGGACAAACCCACTAAGTCGCGTGTTATATACCAGCTATTTTACCAAATTAGAAATAAAAGTGCTAACTTCTGTTGAGAAGCGGGGAAAGCAAAGCAGAGAGGCTTTCAATCTTTGCAAACGAGTGGATCGGCTGAGCTTCCGCAGATGTCTCCAGGTTCGAAATGCCAGAATTAAAGTGGTAGTTTCAAAAACCATCTGTTGAAAGTTCTGTCAGTATCCTAACCAACGGGGACTTAGTAAATTCCTGCAAGGAGAAAGTGGCAATTTTTTTTTTTCTGACGTGAGAAATATTTATGAAAAAAAAATGCTATCCGAGTTGAAAGACACGGGTTTTTCTTCATGTATTCTAACACTAAGAGTCAGAATTGTGGATCCTTGGTGCTCTCTGAGATTGATGGTTTTCTCACAGACATTTCATTATCCAGCTAGGTATCATTATCATTGCATTGATGATGGTGATGGTGATGGTGATGGTGATGGTGATGGTGATGGTGATGATGACGATGAGGAGGAGGAGGAGAGGGAGGAAGATACCTAGTTGAGTAATGAAATATCTTCCAGAAAACCATCAGAATAGCAGAATAACAGAATATTTATTTATTTATTTATTAAATTTATATACCGCCCTTCTCCTAGTGGACTCAGGGCGGTGTACAGCCAAGAATAAAAAGCACTCCAATACAACAATTTAAAATATTAATAAAAGAATTAAATAATTTTGGCCCAATAAATTTAAAAAACCCAATAGGCAATTAAAATTTAAAACCCATAAAACTTTAAGCATAAAAAAGAGGGGGGGGGGTTACGCCAGCCCAGCTTGACAAAATAAAAAAGTTTTTAGGGCACGGCGGAAAGCCCGGAGATCAGGTATCGTACGGATCTCCGGGGGCAAATCGTTCCAGAGGGCTGGTGCTGCCACAGAGAAGGCTCTCCCCCTGGGTGTCGCCAGCCGACATTGTCTGGCTGACGGCACCCTGAGGAGTCCCTCTCTGTGAGAGCGAACTGGCCGGTGGGAGGCTATCGGTGGCAGAAGGCGGTCCCGCAAGTACCCAGGCCCTATGCCATGGAGCGCTTTAAAGCGCTTTAAATATCTTGCAGTCCAATCCTCTGCTCAGGCAGGAAACTCTATACCCATGATGGTGGCACGTGGAGCCAAATTGGTGGGCACGTGAGCTCAGCTCCGGCACACATGCATGCGCTGGCCAGTTGGTTTTCGGTTCTTCTGGGTCCACCAGATATCAGGAAACATACTGTTTCCAGCCTCTGGAGGGCCTCTGGTGGGGGTGAGGAAAGCTGTTTTTGCCCTCCCCAGGCTCCTAAAAAGGCCCTGGAGCCTGGGGGGAGAGAAAAATGGGCCTACTGGGCCCACCGTGCTATCACGTGCCAAAAGCAGGGGGAGCATGAGGGGGAGGCGGGGCACGTAGAATTATGGATGTGGGCACACGTGCGTGTGTCCTCCCCGCTCCCCCCCGCTTTTGGCATGTGATGGCAAAAAGGTTAGCAGGTGAGGTTCAAGGTACTGGTTATCACCTCTAAAGCCCTTCATGGCCTAGGCCCGGGATATTTGTCGGACCCCCTGCAGCCGGCGACAATCCCCAATCGCCCAGTGCGTTCCCACAGACAGGGCCTCCTCAGGGTGCCGTCGGCCAGACAGTGTTGGCTGGCGACCCCCAGGGGGAGAGCTTTCTCTGTGGGCGCACCCACCCTCTGGGACCAACTTCCTTTAGAGCTCCGGATGGCTCCTAATCTGTGATTTGAAGATCTGGTTGTTCCGCAGTTTGGACTGACAGGGATTTTTAAAATCCATTTTAACTGTTTTAAATCAGAATTTTAATTCTCATTGTTTTAATGAGGGATTGTGCATTTTTATCGTCATGAGCCGCCCTGAGTTCTTGGAGATAGGGCGGCATATAAATTGGATAGATAGATAGATAGATAGATAGATAGATAGATAGATAGATAGATAGATAGATAGATGATAGATAGATAGATAGATAGATAGATAGATAGATAGATAGATAGATAGATAGATAGATAGATAGATAGTGGCTTTTCCGTAGACTTTAGTAAATCAAGAAGTTCAGAAGAAATGGAAGGAAAAACATAGCATGGAATTAACTGTATTTTGTTTCTGGTCATTTTACCATAATTCAGTGACGGAAAGCAACTCCATCCATCCTTACTAGCCTTAATTAGATAAATTGGCCACAGTAATTACTTAGAAGTGAAAGCCCCTGTTCAAAATCAGCCTGGTTTAAAATAGCAGATGGTTGAGATATGGTATTCATTAGCCATGTTTGTAAGTCTTTCTGTGGCATTTTGGTTTCTATCATTGTGGAGGGGGGAAAAAATTAGAAGAATTGTTTTCATGGCGTCTTTTTATTTTATTTGGATCTTGTATATATCTTTATTCCAATGAGGTTCATTCACGAGCAAGTACATATGGTATAAGATTTCAGCATAGATTATGTAGAAGAGTTTGATGTCAACCAATTAAATGTACATTATACTACACCATCTGGCACTGAAGCAAAACAATTACTCCATTCTCTAGTTTTATGGATTCTAATAACTGCAGTTTAGATGATGGCTTGCTTGAATTTATCTTATGTCTCACAATTGATGAAAACCAGAGTGAAATGAACATGAACATATATCATGTATAACTGGGAAATGGATTCTGCTTTTTGCCACTGCTTTTTCTTGGGACCTATCATATCATATTGTAAGTTTATTTGTCAAGCATATGTAAGATAACGGGTAAAAGTGTAAACATAATTTGAATACATGAAAAGAGTAAGTAAAAAGGAATATTAGGACAGGGATGGTAGGCACGCTGGTGCGCTTATGCACGCCCCTTACAGACCTCTTAGGAACGGGGTGAGGTCAATACTAGACAGTTTAAGGTTAAAATTTTGGGGGTTTGAGGAAGAAACCACAGAGTCAGGTAGTGCATTCCAGGCATTGACCACTCTGTTGCTGGAGTCGTAGTTTCTGCAATCGAGTTTGGAGCAGTTTACCTTGAATTTGTATCTATTATTTGCTGGTGAATTGTTATGGTTGAAGCTGAAGTAGTCATTGACAGGACCTAGACTGAAGTTTGAAAGTTTGAAGTTTGAAAGTTTGAAGTTTGAAAAGTTGAAGTTTGAAAGATTGAAGTTTGGAAAGTTGAAAGTTGAACGCTATGATTTTCCCAATAGTAATGCATAGCTCAGATATGCAGACGATACCACTCTAATGGCAGAAACTGAAGAGGAACTAAAGAGCCTTTTGATGCAGGTGAAGGAGGAGAGTGCAAAAGTTGGTTTGAAGCTCAACATTAAGAAAACTAAGATCATGGCACCCGGCCCTCTCAATTCATGGCAAATAGATGGTGACAGATTTTATTTTCCTAGGCTCCAAGATCACCGCAGATGGGGACTACAGCCAAGAAATTAAAAGACGCTTGCTCCTGGGGAGAAAAGCTATGGCAAATTTAAAAAGCAGAGATATCACCCTACCAATGAAACTGTGTATAATCACTGCTATGGTTTTCCCTGTTGCAATGTATGGCTGTGAAAGTTGGACCATAAGGAAGGCTGAGCGCCAAAGAATTGAGACTTTGGAACTCTGGTGCTGGGGAAGACTCCTGCAAGTCCCTTGGACTGCAAGGTGATCCAACCGGTCAGCCCTAGAGGAGATCAACCCTGACTGCTCTTTAGAAGGCCAGATCCTGAAGATAAAACTCAAATACTTTGGCCACCTAACGAGAAGGAAGGACTCACTGGAGAAGAGCCTAATGCTGGGAACGATGGAGGGCAAAAGAAGAAGGGGACGGCAGAGAACGAGATGGCTGGATGGAATCACTGAAACAGTTGGCATGAACTTAAATGAACACCAGAGGATGGTAGAGGACAGGAAGGCCTGGAGGAACGTTGTCCATGGGGTCACGATGGGTCGGACACGACTTTGCAACTAACAATCATGCATAGCTGGGAGAGTTGGACCATAAGAAAGGCTGAGTAATGAAGAATGGATGCTTTTGAATTGTGGCATTACAGAAGACTTTCAAGAGTCTCTTGGACTGCAAGGAGATCCAATCTGTCGAATCCTAAAGGAAAACAACCCTGACTGTCCTTTGGAAGGGCAGACCTTGAAGCTGAAGCTCAAGTACTTTGGCCACCGAATGAGAAAAGGGGACACCTTGGAAAAGACCCCAATGTTGGGAAAGATGGAAAGCAACAGGAGAAGGGGACAGCAGAGGATGAGATGGTTAGATAGTGTCATGGATGCCAGGGACATGAATTTGGGCAAGGAGGAGACAGTGGACGACAAATGGGGCTTGGCATGCTGTGGTCCATGGAATCATGAAGAGTCACACCGCTTAGTGGCTGAACAACAATAAGGTTGAATGTTATGCTGTTGAGTCATTGCAAAAATACCCAGGCTCTGCCACTCATTCTCCTACAAAGAGGCTGTACAGCCTCTTTCACTCTCCCAGTGAAACTGTATGTTCACAAAAATAAACATACCTACCCACACATATGCTCCTGAAGTGTCACCCTAGAATCAGAATGTAGACACTTCCACAACCAGGACAAACTGTCCTACAGGCAGTCCTCGACTTACAACAGTTCATTTAGTGACTGTATTGAAGTTACGACGGCACCGAAAAAAGTGACGTAGGACCATTTTTCACACTTATGAATCCCCCTGGTCACGTGATTTACATTCAGATGTTTGGCAAACCGACTCACATTTATGACGCTTGCAGTGTCCTGGGATCATATGATCCCCTTTTGCGTCCTGTCATGCAAAGTCAAAGGGAGAAGCCAGATTTACTTAACAACCGTGCTACTAATTTAACAAATACAGGGATTCGCTTAACAAACGTGGCAAGAACTAAGAGCCTCAGATAGCTCAACCGGCTGAATAGCCTGTTATTAACATCCAGCTGTCTGCAATTACGCCAGTTCGAGGCTCAAGGTTGACTCAGCCTTCCATCCTTTCTAAGGTAGGTAAATTGAGGACCCAGTTTGTGGGGGCAAGAAGCTGACTTTGTATAAAAAAATATATATATACAAAAGTATGAAGGCTATTGCTTAACGCCTTGTAAGCCGCCCTGAGTCTCCGGAGAAGGGCGGCATATAAATCTAATTTTAAAAAAAAAGAAAAGAAAAGTCGTAAAATGTGGCAAAGCTCACTTAAACAATGTCTCACTGAACAACATCTATCTTGGGCTCAACTGTGGTCGTACGTCGAGGACTACCTGGATTTAACTGTGTTGATTTACCCCGTTTCTCTGTAGCTGCCCCTAAAGGCAGAGGTGAGCTGCTGGGGGTTCTCAGGGGGTCTAGCTAAGATTCTGTGCAGTTCGGAGGACCCCCAAATCCCACTCCTGGCTTGCCCCGCCCACCCTTCCCCTCCCCTCCCAAGAGTCCCCACACAGCCCATTTTGGATGCAAAATGGGCCATGTGGGGAAGGTTGGGGAGGGTAAAAAACAGGCATACTGGAAGTTCGGGAAGGCCGGAAATGGGCCCGTTTCTAGCCTCCAGAGGGCCTCTGGAGCCTGGGGAGGCCGTTTTCACCCTCCAGGAGGCTCAAGGAAAGCCTCCAGAGCCTGGGGAGGGCAACCCCCCCCCCCACTGCCATGATACAGGAGGCTGACTAGGCCACGCCCACCATGGCCACGCAGAGAACCCCTTTCTAAAATTTGTGAAGCTCATCCCTGCCTATTTGCTTTTAGGATTAAATATTCTTTCTTTCCTCACAGCTATCTGGATCTCATTTCTATTTATTCTTCTGCCACCCCAGCATGAGTTGGAACCCCCAATTATTCTTCTGACAGGTCCATGAGAAAAACAAAAATTTCCACCACCCTCTCCCCACTTCCTTTGGTGATAGACATCATTGAATTTAAAAAAAAATTTTTTTTTACTGCCAGTGACTCACAGATTGTGTGGTTGTGTGACCACGTCTCCAAACTACGCAGGAGATATTTTCTCTCCTTTTGCTTGTTTTTCAGCTGTGGGTTTTGCGGAGCGCTGCAAGCAAACACTCATTTTCTATCATTTGCAAGTTAACACAAAAGGCTAATCCATTATCTATGCCAGGTCAAGCCGCAACGATGCGCACGAATCGCATTGGCCGTTGTTCAGTCTAAATGAATCACTGGATGCATCCATTCAAAACAATCCAGCGTTCCAAAATATTATCTTGAGAGGCTCATGTGCCGTTCAATGACCTTTTGATACTCTAATTAAGGAAGGATGATTAAAAATGCCCCAATAACTCAGGGTATAGAAATATCCTCCGACATATCCCATTATTGTTTGTGATGGATCTGTGTTAAACCTTGTTCAGTCATTTTCACCATAATGAGAATATAATTCTGTGTTAGCCCTACTCTAGAGGAATTCATAACCAAGAGAATATAAACAACTTAAATATACATACATACATACACATACATATATATATTAAGAAAAGTGGGTGTGGCTGGCTGACGAAATCTAACAAGATGGAAATAGATCTATACCAGTCTCCCTCTTAAATTCAAACAGTTAGCATGATAGCTGCTGGAATGTTTAAAAAGGTCTAAAAACTAGTGAATGGAGATTTCACTGAAAATTAGGCCATGAAACATCTTGATATACGTAGGAAAATCCCTGGCATAAAGAAATATACACATAAAGACCTACGAAAATAAAATTATATATATATATATCTGTGAAGAGATCCCTACAGATGAAAGTGTAATTTAAATTTTTTTTTAGCAGAAATGGATAGATTAACACTTAAAATTAAGGAGAAGGAGGAAACAGAATATTTTTAAACATGGGATTCGTTTTAACAACGGCTAGCAAACAGAAACAGAAGTTAGAAATTTAAAAGCTTAAGGGAATGATTAATTATTTAATGAAGGTTTATTAAAATGGATAACCAAACATTATTATTATTATGTGATCAATATCAACGTTGTGAATATTGTTGTTGTTATTACTATTTCTCAAAAGTAACTGTACCCAGACAACACACTGTTCATGGAGACATTGAATTTTTTATGTTTATTAAAGTATATACCGTATTTTTCAGACTATAAGATGCACTCTTTTGTCTCCCAAAAGGGGACAAAAATGTCTGTGTGTCTTACAGACCAAATAGTGCCAAAGCCCCACCCACCCACCCATTGACCATTTTTTGGCCTCCACATGTCCTGTTTTCCGGCCTTTTTTTGGCCTTTTTCAGGACTTTTTTTGGCCCATTTCTGAGGCTTTTTTGGCCCGTTCTTGAGGCTTTCGAGAACCACCAAATCCCACTCCTGGATGGCCCCGCTCACCCCTCCCCTCCCAGGATTCCCCACGTGGCCCATTTTGAATGCAGTTAAGTGCAGGGCGCACACGGAGGCTCGGGGAGGGTGAAAAACGGGCCTACTGAAAGTTTGGGAAGGCCGGAAATGGGCCTGTTTCCAGCCTCTAGAGGGCCTCTGTAGCCTGGGGAGGCCATTTTCACCCTCCCGGAGGCTTGAGAAAAGCCTCCAGAGTCCGGGGAGGGCAACCCCTCCCCACACCGTCGTGGTGCAGGAGGCCGACTAGGCCATGCCCACCATGGCCACCCCCACCCAGCAACCAGGCAGAGAACCCCTTGCTAAAAGTTTTGAAGCCTACCCCTGGCTCAGTGTACATACAAACAACAATATGATAAATAGTAAATCATAAGTTACAATCATAAATCATAAGGTACAAACAACAGTGATAAATCGTAAGATACCAATAGGAGCAGGTAATAGGGAAGATGAGAAGGATAATAGCAATACAGCCCTACTACATGGATAAAATATCTTTAGGCCTAAAACAGTGCTGTGAGAATTAGGTGTTTAGCAGAGTGATGATATGAGGGGGAAAAACTGTCTCTATATCTAGTAGTTTTGACATGCGATCCCTATAGCGGCTTCCTGAGGGGAGAAGTTGAAAGAGTTTATGTCCTCTGTGGAAGGCAGGCCGTAGTTCTCAGATTTCAAACCTGTAATAAATCTGTATTGATAGGCATTTATCAAACTAAATAATGTGACTTCCACTCAAATGACTTAAATGGAAAATAAAGGGTGCTTTTCCCAACATGCTGTTTTATTTGTATTTCTAACAATGTCTCTCCTGGGTGGGAAATAATTAACTTACCCTTTCCAATGTAATTTCTTCAAATTCATATTCAATCTCTGTGCCGTTGACCTAAAAATGATATAAAGAAAATCTATTAATGTCTGTGGAGAACATGTTTTCTGGAGGGTTAATGTTTTTTCACATGATGCCGGTTCGGGCTGGTTCGACCGAACCGGTAGCGGGGCGGCAGGTGGTTCGGAGAACCAGTAGCGGCGGCAGCGCAAGGCTCCGTCCACCCGCCCAGCCGTCATTATTTCCTGGTTTTAACCAAGAAATAACTTGTTTTTGACCTTCTGCATATGTGCAGAAGGCTTTGTGCATATTATATATATATATATATATATATATATATATATATATATATATATATATATATATATATATATATATATATATATATATATATATATATATATATATATATATATATATATATATATATATATATATATATATATGTTTTCTGAGGTTTTCGCGGGTGTTTGTATGTAGGTCTTCGGTTATTCAGGTCTTTTCCCGCGTAAAATTGGAAGTATCTTGGCGACGAATGAGACTTCGTCGAAACGTCACCAAGATACTTCCAATTTTACGCGGGAGAAGACCCGAATAACCAAAGACCTACACACACGTGTGTGTGTATGTGTATATATATATATATATATATATATATATATATATATATATATATATATATATATATATATATATATATATGTTAGTACCATCTTTATTCAAATCAATGACACATTTTTCTTTCACATGTGATTAAGCATTGTGTTACACACACACACACACACACACAATAAAGGTTAGTACAACTTTCTCATTCGAATCAATGAAATATTTTATCCAGGGAACACCTGATTTTGCAGTTACGTGACAGGAAAACTCCATCCATGAGAACTGATCTGTCAAAAAACACGAATCAAGCAGTCCTCGTTTAGTGGCCATTTGAACTTACAATGGCATTGTAAAAAGTGACTTATGACCATTTTTCAACACTTACAACCTTTCGTAATCAAAATTCAGCTTGGCAGTGGACTCATATTTATGACTCAGCAAAGAAATTTTGGGCTCAGTTGTTGAGGACTACTTGTATTTTAAATCCTTTTTCCTAATAATTTTTAGGGGGTTTAGATGGGGGACTAACAGGAATTCACAGGGCTGCAGGCTAAAAAGAAGACATTTTTAAAAAGCTGTGGTTCTAATTCATGAAGTCACTAATATTTGAGCTTGAGTGAAATAGACTAGAATTCTTTATAGAATTGAATTCTTTATTGGCCAAATGTAATTGGACACACAAGGAATTTGCCTTTGGTGCATATGCTCTCAGTGTACATAAAAAATCAGAATCATAAGATACAACACAGTGATAGTCATAGGATACTAAATAAGCAATCAAATCATACTAGGAAACTAAATAAAACAGTATAAGTCTTAAAGATACAAGCAACAAGGTTATAGTCATAAGTAGGAGAAGATAGGTAATAGGAAGGATGAGAAGAATAATAGTAATACAGTATTAGTAAATAGTATTAGTAAATTAGTGTTGTGGGAATTAGTTGTTTAGCAGTGATGGCATGTGGGAAAAAATTGTGTCTAGTTGTTCTGGTGTGCAGTGCTCTATAGTGTTGTTTTGAGGGTAGGATTTGAAACAATTTATGTCCAGGATGTAAGGAGTCTGTAAAAGACTTATTTAAATTGATTGATTGATTAATTCATTATGTGTTATCAAACCGGACTTGATTCTTTGCAACCATTGAGATTTGTTTTGCAAGGTGATACTTTTCCTACTTGAACCCAAAAGTGTGGGGGGGAGACCCCTATTATACCTTTTACCTAACAACAAATCTCTCTGGATAAATTCCATATATTTTTTTCCCATTTCACCAAATTCTACACAAGTAAAATCCAGTCCTTTTGAAGTGCCATTTAATGCCTCGTCCCTATTTAGCTGTTGTTCAATTATTTACATTTTAATCCGGGTTTTGGGACATGACTCTGGTTTCAAAGATCCAGTGAAAAGACTCATTTCGGATTGGGTTGGATCAGTACAGAGACATCTGGGACCAGCTCAGATGGTGAAAAAAGCTCTTACAACACAGGAGCTGGTAAAAGGCCCTCTTTCTCTGCGTTTAAAAAGCTCAAAAATCCCCAGTCCATGCCTAAGAAGCTGTACCATTGTCCGTAATACCTTAACATAAATTCCTTTGATTATATTTGAATAGAAGCTTCAGATAATGTATTGAGTGGCCTCTTCCCTCTTGCTAACTCTCTTCAGTAATGCTTTTCTTTGCTTCGTTCAAAACGGCCGGTTTTCCTTTGTGTTAAAAGCAGTCCTTAAGATTTCTGCGAAAACAGCGGTCAGCATCTTTCCGACCCCTTGCATAATGCCAGAATTATGCAAATTAAGGCTTATATAACCCACGGATGGCCTGCGCTGTATTCGTAATGTGAGAAAATGGAGGAACAAAGAGAAAAGAAAAGAAAAGGCATTTTCCAAATAAGCTATTCTTTGGGATCATCTTTTATGGCATATGGTGACTATTCATATATATGAGACTACAACTGCCGAATATAACTCCGCATTAGCGACAGGAAGGGCATCCGGCCAGTAAACACTCAGGTCCATTCAGTTGCCCAAACTCCACCCTACAAGGAATTATAGGGTCGTTAAAAGGAGATGATGATGATGATGATGATGATGATAATACGATGCCTATTTATAAATAGGAGAGAGGGAGTGTTCTGATCCAACTCCTGAAACACAAGAAACTCACTGTAGGTGAAGCAATGATTCCTTTATTAGAAGCACCAGCAGCCCCGACAAAAAGTTTTTCTCTCAACCGAGGCTAATGAGTCTGTCCGGCAGGGAGATGAATAGTTGTCTGCCACATCTATTCATTTCTGCTTCCTGCCTTTTATCCCCAGAGTTAGAGTGGGGCTTCGCTAGCAGCAGTGGTTCTTCCGTCCCAAGGATCAGCCCACGGATTTCCACTGCTCTCCTCTCCTCTGCCTTCTGCACATCCGTGCATCAGGCACTGAACCCAGCTGTTCCTCCTCTTCCTCATCAGCCACCTCCAGATCTGGGGGCTGTTGACTCTCCATCTGAGGGCTGCTGGATGGCCCAGGCTCCACCTCTGTCTCTCTCTCTCTGACAGCTCCATTCCCTCTTCCTCCTCGGAGCTCCCAGGTTGCCTTGATGCTGATCCTGACTCCCACGCCGTCTCCCTAACTGATTTGGCTGCTGGAGGGGCTGGCGGCCGACGGGCCACAACAGAGAGATGATATTAGCTAGGGCAGGGGTCACTAACCCCTGGGCCATGGCCCACTACTAGTTTCTCTTCCTCCTCTTCTTCTCCTTTCCTCTTCCTCTCCTCTGCCTCTTCCTCCTCCTGGCGAACTACATATAATAGTTTTGATGACAAATGTGGCCTCTTCAAAGTCAATTATCTTTCCGGTAGTAAGAAGTAGGAACCATCTAATTGGTTTACCAGAATCCAATAATGCCATAATCGCTTCTGTACTTGCTTAGTGGATTTACTGGACACCTTCATAAATGCTTGACTCACTTTGTATTCCATCTGGTTTCCCATTTTCTGACTTCAGGGAATTCTCACATATAATTAAGCCTTCCATATAGAACACTCAGTGTCCTATAAAGCATGTTTACTTTGGAGCGCCGGATATAACCATTTCTGTTGCTGGTGATTTTATTTCTCAGTTGTTCTGTTTATTAACATCTTCCTTCTCAGATTCTAGTCAGAAGTGGGATTCATATCAATTTACCTACCGGTTCGCCCAGCACAGAAAATGTGAGCGAGCGCGCATGAGCCCAGGCTTCTGCGCATGCATCCGGCCTTGAAAACATGCCTAAATAGGACAGTATAGAGTCAGGGCGAGTGGGCAGGCCCACCCACGATTTCCGCTACCAGTTCGTTCGAACTGATCCAACCCGGCTAAATTCCACCTCTGATTCTAGTCAATGTCATTGTCCTAATTCAGATACTGTTTCTTAGTCTGTGGCTTCTTCCTTCCCTTCCCTCACAATTCATACAGACGCTTTCCAAACTCTGTATCATAAGTACAGATAGTCCTCGAATTACGACGGACCGCCCTAGAGCTACTTACAATCTAGATTTGAAATTCTAACGGCTTCTCCCGCCCAGTCACATGATCGCATTTGAGGCACTCGGCAATGGCCCGTTTTTTTTGGCTATTGGCAGCATCCCTGAGTCACATGACCACAATTTATGACACTTTTTTTTTGTCAGTTTCCAGTTTCCAGCAAAAAGACCCATTGCGAACAATGGATTCACTTCATGATCACAAACAGTGCATTCACTTCATGATTGGCCCTTCCTTCCTTCCTTCCTTCCTTCCTTCCTTCCTTCCTTCCTTCCTTCCTTCCTTCCTTCCTTCCTTCCTTCCATAGGAAGTTAGCACCCATCCCTCTCCTAGGAAAATGAGATATTTTAGGAAATATTAAAAGGGCAGAATATTTCCCCTAAAAAGAAGGCAGAAACTCAACCCCCCCCCCCCATCCTTTGTCAATGGGCCATTAAGGTCTGGGCCAGACTATTCTACATAACAAAGATCTACCTCCTTCAGGCAGAGCCATAGTAGGAATTGCCCAAAGACCTTTCATTACATCATCACCCACCAAGAGTCAACCAAGCCAAGGACTCAAAAGACAACCTACACAGTTACCCCTGCATGGCCCCATAGGAGTCTGACAACCAATCAAAACACAAGCTCAAATCCAAAGCCCAACAGAGGGCATAAAACGCAGGCACTCTCAACATCTCTGCCCTTTTTCTGCCCAGGATCTCAAATTCATCAATAAACCTTTCCAAGCCATTTCCATGAATCCAGTGTCTTTTTCCCCACTTGGAACTGAACCCGGATGGACATTTCTTCCAACAATTCCTTCCAACACTTCCTTTTTTTCTTAAAAAAAACAACAACCCTCAAATAACAAATCTATTATTTTCTTGCAATACTTCCATATACACCTCTTTTAAAATTACAGGCTATAATCTGCTTAAACCTGTAAAACCTTTTTCAGGTTCAAAAACCTCCACTTAATATTTTTGTGGGATTGAGAATTTTGAAAATGAGCGGCCACACCATATTACACATGATCTGACTCTTTCAGTGTCCATTCCAACCAATATTGCACCATATTGTTCAACTCAAAATACTGTTTTCAGCAGTGTTGATCAGATCTAGCCTTGTGAGCCAGAAAAAAAGGAAGACTTCTGAGTCTATTGTTCACTATGTGATCTAAATAACAATATAATAGAATGACAGAGTTGGAAGGGACCTTGGAGGTCTTCTAGTCCAACCCCCTAGTTAGGCAGGAAACCCTACACCACCTTTAGACAAATGGTTATCCAACCTCTTCTTAAACACTTCCAGTGTTGGAGCATTCACAACTTCTGGAGGCAAGTTTTTTCCACTGGTTAATTGTTCTCACTGTCAGGAAATTTCTCCTTCGTTCTAAGTTGCTTCTCACCTTGATTAGTTTCCACCCATTGCTTCTTGTCCTGCCTTCAGGTGCTTTGGAGAATAGCTTGGCTCCCTCTTCTTTGTGGCAACCCCTGAGATTTTGGAAGACTGCTATCATGTCTCCCCTTGTCCTTCTTTTCATTAAACTAGACATACCCAGTTCCTGCAACCGTTCTTCCTATCTTTTAGCCTCCTGTCCAGGGGTGAAATTCAGCAGGTTCTGACAGATTCTGACAAACCGGTAGCGGAAAGTTTGAGTAGTTCGGAGAACCAGCAAATACCACCTCTGGCTGGCCCCAGAGTGGGGTGGGAATGGAGATTTTGCAATGTCCTTCCCCCAGGAGTGGGGAGGGAATGGAGATTTGGCAGTATCCTTCCCTTGCCATGCCCACCAAGCCACACCCACAGAACCGGTAGGGAAAAATTTTGAATTTCCCCCCTGCTCCCTCCATTTCCCTAATCCTCTTTGTTGCTCTTCTCTGCACTCTTTCTAGAGTTTCCACATCCTTTTTACATCATGTTGACCATAACTGGATGCAGTATTCCAAGTGCGGCCTCACCAAAGCCTTATAAAGTGATCACTTCACGTGATTTGCTAGACTCTGTAAGCAGAGTCAAACAAACAGGCCCATTTCAATCTCAAGTTTTCCATTATGAGCAGCCTGTAGAAAACAGTAGAATTTCCTTGAAGTTCTTGTCTAGGGCTGCTTTTTACCTTCCAATCAAGCCATTCTTTTGGAGAAAATTATTCCGACCAAGTATGCAAGAGAAAAAGTTAATTTGTATGACCAGGCAGAGGCTTTGCTTCTCTTAGTGCATTGGGAATATGGACGTGCCTTGCTTAGCGGAGAGTTGATTATAAACTGAGCTATAGGCCAGGTGTTTCTCATTTAGCTCTTGGAACTTGGTTAGTGAATCCCTCAGTTATGTAAGACATGGTTTAAAAAGAAGAAGAGTGTGGAAGATTTTATGGCTGCCTTCAACACCCATCCTTCTACAAGTACTCCTCGATTTATGACCACTGTTGCTATGCAAGGCGGATGTTAAGTGAGCCACCCCTGATTGTATCCCCCCCCCCATTTTATTTTGGCCACAATGTTAAGTGACTCATTGCAGTCGTTAAGTAAATCGCAATGGTCATTAAGCAAATCCAGTGTCCTCCATTTGACTTTGTAACTTGGGTAGGTTGCAAATATTGGTCACATGAGTCCAGGATGCTGCAACCATCATAAATACATGCTGGTTGTCAATTCCCCAAATTTTGATTACTTGATCACAGGAAGGGAGGGAGGAAGGGTGGAAGGGAGGGAGGGAGGGAGAAAGGGAGGAGGAGGGTGGGAGAGAGGAAAGGAGGAAGGAAGAGGAATGGAGGGAGGGAGGAAAGGAAGGAAGGAAGGAAGGAAGGAAGGAAGGAAGGAAGGAGAAGGGAGGGAGGGAGGGAGGAAAGGAAGGAAGGAAGGAAGGAAGGAAGAAAAGAAGGAGAAGGGAGGAAGAAAGGAAGGAGAAGGGAGGGAGGGAGGAAAGGAAGGAAGGAAGGAAGAAAAGAAGGAGAAGGGAGGGAGGGAGGAAAGGAAGGGAGGAGAACGGAGGGAGGAAAGGGAGGAAGGGAGGAAGGAGAATGGAGGGAGGGAGGGAGGGAGGGAAGGAAGGAGAAGGGAGGGAAGGAGAATGAAGGAAGGAAGGAAGGAAGGAAGGAAGGAAGGAAGGAAGGAAGGAAGGAAGGAAGGAAGGAAGGAAGGAAGGAAGGAAGGAAGGAAGGAAGGAGGAAAACCTTTTTCCCAATCTCATCCACATGTGACTGTTATTTGCAATTTTGCCGTCATTATATTGTCCTGTTTTCTCATTTAAACATGCCATCTTTTATTTTAACCCCTTATTCCAGGGGTGAAATCCAATTTTTTTTATTACCAATTCTGTGGGTATGGGTTGGTGGGCGTGGCAGGGGAAGGATACTGCAAAATCCCCATTCCCACTCCACTCCTGGGGGAAGGATATTGCAAAATCTCCATTCCCATCCCACTCTGGGGCCAGCCAGAGGTGGTATTTGCCAGTTCTCTGAACTATTCAAAATTTCCGCTACCAGTTCTCCAAAACCTGTCAGAACCTGCTGGATTTCATCCCTGCCTTATTCTAAGAAGGGATCATAAATTGCTCCGAGCCCTGTTGGATTGAAGCAGCATCTGAGCCCCACCCAGCAAACAAATCAATAGCCCCCATCCTGTGCTCCATCCCCTCTTAATCCTTCCTACAAATATTCTGTGGCCCTGATCTTTATTTCTTCCATCTCTAGACTCCCCAGATGTGGCTGAATTATAATTCTCAGCGATCCTAGAATGCGAGGGATGCTGAGGATGGCAGATAAGCAATATCTGGAATGAGCCAGATTGCCTATTCTCTGTTTTGGGAGCATCTGTTTCCTCAGAAGATTCGGAGGTTGTTTTTTTTCCCCTTTCTTCTCTTGTCTTCTTCCATATTCATTTTTCTTCCTTGCTGTCACTCACGTCGAAAATTATGCTTCAAGTCATCCAATTGCCTGCAGCAGACATGCTTAAGGCAATCATGAAAGGGTGTGCCCCAGGGAGAGGAAGAAAGACCTTCACTCTCCAGGAAAATAGGTCCTGTGATGTTGGAAATATCACAGAAATGTTAGAATTAATGGGGATTTTGATCCTGAACTCTCTGTAGGCCTCTCCGAAGACTACGACCAAAAGCAAAAGAGAAATGAGCAGGGAGCCGGTTTCAGCTCTGGGATAGGCAACTGCCTTCCGTAAAAATTAAATTTTATTTATGTTTCATGGTCTTCCATGAAGTATCGATTGGCAGGAGAAAAGAGGCAACACAGGACATTAGTTCAACCCGCCAAAAATTATCCGCTTATAAGAGAAAGTCTGGATAACGTAGTTTCTATACTGGAGGAAAATTTATTGTGCCTCAGCTCAGCTGAAGTGGAACAAATCCCATTAAATTTGGGATGAAAGGCCACTAGGAAAATCTAGTGGATATCTATTTTAATGTCTTTTTTTTTTCAACAAAGAACAGGAGGTCTTCAACTTATGACTGTCACTGGGACCAGAATTCGATGGCTAAGCAAGACGGTTGTTAAACAAGTCACACTAATTTTACAACTTCTTTGTTAATAATAATAATAATAACTGTCTGGTTGGGTTCTGCAACCCAACAAGACAGACACAGACGTCAGAGGATAATTAAAACTGCAGAAAAAAACAATTGCTACCAACCTGCCTTCCATTGAGGACCTGTATACTGCACGAGTCAAAAAGAGGGCTGAGAAAATATTTACAGACCCCTCGCATTCTGGACATAAACTGTTTCAACTCCTACCCTCAAAATGACGCTATAGAGCACTGCTAGACACTATAGAACAACTAAACACAAGGACAGTTTTTTTCCCAAACACCGTCACTCTGCTAAACAAATCATTCCCTCAACACTATTCACTAAGTCTGCACTACTATTAATCTTCTCATCGTTCCTATCACCCATCTCCTCCCACTTATGACAGTATGACTGTAACCTTGTTGCTTGTATATCTCGTTTTTTCTACGCGTTTCCCTTTTCTTCTTTATACTGTAACTGCTATTCTAATAGCAAATCCTTCATAAAAGTTATTGCATTACATTCTTGATTAAATTATCTTTCCATTGATATATAATTTTATGGTACTATTTTAAAAAAAAGTGGTGTTACTGGCTAGTTTTAGAAAATACACTTTTCCCAAAAGATTTCCACAATTTTGGGTACTACTGTAAGTGAAGGCTCCCCCAGTGACTTTGTGAGTGAGAAGCTACTGTATTTATGAAGGTTGCAGATAGCAAGTAGCACTTAGATTTATATACCATTTCACAGTGCTTTACAGCCCTCTCTAAGCAGTTTACAGGATCAGCTTCTTTCCCCCAACAATCCAGGTCCTCATTTTACCGACCTCGGAAGGATGGAAGGCTGAATCAACCTGGAGACGGTCAGGATTGAACTCCTGGCAGTGGGCTGAATTAGCCTGTAATACTGCATTCTAACCACTGCAGCACCACGGCTCCTTTTCCTTCCTTCCTTCCTTCCTTCCTTCCTTCCTTCCTTCCTTCCTTCCTTCCTTCCTTCCTTCCTTCCTCCCTCCCTCCCTCCCTCCCTTTCTTCCCCTAGACTTTTATACCGCTCCCAAGTGCTTTCACAACCCTCTCTAAGCAGTTTACAGGATCAGCTTCTTTCCCCCAACAATCTGGGTCCTCATTTTACCGACCTCGGAAGGATGGGAGGCTGAGTCAACCTTGAGCCTGGTGAGGACTGAACTGCCAAACTGCTGGCAGCGGGCAGTCAGCAGAAGTAGCTTACAGTACTGCATTCTAATCACTGTCAAGGCCCAGGGGCTGGATCTGGCCCACGGGCCTGCCCTGGAAATAGTGAAGGACCAGCCCGCAGTGTCTCTGCCAGAGAAAATGGAGCTCGGGGAGGCCGCATGTGGCTCTTCTGAGCTCCGTTTTCACTGGCAGAGGGCTGCAGGAGGCAGTCATGGCTGAAAACAGCACAGTAGGGCTGTCGTGGCCGAAAACGGAGCCCAGGAGGGCCTTCGTGGCCAAAAACGGAGCCTCAATGAGTGACAGCAAGCTGGCCACACCCACCCTCCCGGCCTCCTGAGGTCACAACACAACCCCTGATGCGGTCTTCAATGAAATTGAGTTTGACACCCCTGCACTAGCCTAAACAAGCTGTTCTATTACATTTTGTGTAATTAAGCTCCAATAATATCATAAAAGAAACAGAACAATGATGAAATAGGTTAGGCACAAAAAAGTATCCCTTTTCTACCAATTCTCTGTTGTCCAGCAGCAACATCTTTTAAGCGCTCCATGGCTTAGGACCTGGTTATTTATGGGACCGCCTACTACCACCAATAGCCTCCCACTGGCCTGTACGCTCCCATAGAAAGGGGCTCCTCCAGGTGCCGTCGGCCAAACAATGCCGGCTGGCCGCCCCCAAAGGGAGAGCCTTCTCTGTGGGAGCACCTAACATCTGGAACGAGCTCCCCCCAGATATACGGAGGATCCCGGACCTGCGCACCTTCCGTCGCGCGCTCAAGACCTATTTATTCTAACAAGCCGGCCTGACCTAAGTTATTTTCCCCTTTTAATTATGAATTTTAATTTGTTTTAAATTATTGGGGTTTTAATTGTCAGCCAAATTATTTAATTCATTTTATTCTATTTTAAACTTTTGTATTTATATGTTTTATTTATGGCTGTACACCGCCCTGAGTCCCCCAGGAGTAGGGAGGTTTATAAATCTAATAAAATTAAATAAATAAATAAATAAATAAAGTGGAATTATTCTTGGAGCGGTTTGCGTCATAAATCTCTATCCAAACTTTTTCTCTGTAGTGATTGACAGATAGGCATACTCTTACCCCTTGTACGTTCTACTAAAACACTGCACAAAAGGAAGGATGCAAATGCACAACATGAAAACGTCATGCAGTTTGCTATTTGGGGGTCATGGGGGGAGCTCTATCAATACCCAGAAAGCCACCAGTAAAATACTGTGGAGTGAGGAATTTCTCCTAAGGATTGTTAATTGATGATGGTTTGCTGAAGGACATTAGCAGCTGCTTCGTTGCTTCATTACACATTGAGGAAAAGTTATAATTTAGCTGATCTTAAGAGTTTTTCTCCCCCGTAGCTCTAGCCAACCTTTCAGACATGAGCCCATCTGCTGCTTGAACCGTAAATTAAATGAACACTGATAAATATAGGCCAATGCATTGAATTGAGGGTTAGAGAGAAAGGGGAAGACAGAATCTGCTTTAAAGAAAAGAAGAATCTCAGTGAAAATTTTTTTATTTGGTTGGTTCTAGAAAGGAAGAAAGGACCGGTAATAATCTGAAATGATTGGATTATTTTTTAATATGGGAATTATTTTACAAATGGTTAAATGACAGATATTGAGGTTAGAGGAGTGGAATTGGATGAAATATGATCTACATGAGAAAGAAAAACAGATGAGCTATTATTTGGATGGTTATATAATCAATACTTTGATGGAAGATAGTATATGTTGTAAAGATGATTGATATTATTGCATATTTGTTTATATTTGTTTATATATACATATACATATACATATACATATACATATACATATACATATACATATACATATACATATACATATACATACACATTTTACATACATATATATGTAAAGAAAGAAGCAGACATCCTGCGAGCTCCGGAACTTAAAATTTTAAAATAATTAAAATTTTATTTTACTAAGCTTTCGTCAGCCATCTGCTGACATCGTCAGAGTATTAAACTACCATTACAGAGATCTCTGCTTTTATATGCCATTAATCAATTTGGCCATTGCACACGTAATAGGCCCTTCCAGCCGTCTCTCACTTGTAATTAGCTGAGTTGTTTTTGCTGTCGTCACGCTGGATGATGGCGGCTTAATTTTTACTGTTTCCTCCCTCCTAGCTTGCTTATCAGTGAGGGATGATGTTAGCCTGTCAGCTATTGCAATTTGCCGCCTTGTCCGTGACCTTGTGGTCGGCCAAGTTCGTTTCTCATTAATCCTATCTGTTGCAGTTTGAGACAGCCCTGCCGGATTGCTCTGTGTTTGGTCAGGACTAACTGTGCCTTCACAGGCTGAGTCTGCATGCCCAGAGGTGGGGGGGGGGGTGCCTTTGGTCCCTGATCACTGATGGAAAGTCGTCTCTGCTCCTCCTGCAGGGTCTTTCCTGGTGTCTCAAAGCCTGGTAGGCCGGTGGCAGTTTGATATGCCTGTTAATGGAATTGTTATTGGAGAACCAGGCTTCTTTTAGTAGGCGTCCTCCTTTAGTCCTATCATGGGCAATAACCTCAGCTTCTTGAAAATTAAATTACTAATATACCACCCGGGCACAACCAAACCCCCACCCAAACAGAACACACCTCCACCCAATCAGAACACAGTCAAGCTCCCACCCAATCAGTTCACACCCCCGACTAGCAGTTAAAAGGAAGAAACAGCTGCAATCACGCATTGCTCATAGAAGCACAAAGGCGAAAACACCAGCATGAAGATGACGAATGAGACTTCGTCAAAACGTCGCCAAGACACTTCCACTTTTACGCGGGAGAAAACCCGAATAACCAAAACCTACACACACACACACACACGCACGCACGCACACACACACACACACATATGATTATAGTGACAATGATGATGTTTGTATGTTAACACCGTGAGAACACACCTAGAGAACACACTGCTCAACGTAGAAATGGAATGTATGATATAAAACAATAAAAGGTATTTCAAAAAAAGGAAGGAAAAAATGACCAACTGAATCACTGCAGTTGTGAAGTAAGCAACATGGTTGTTAAGTGAATCTGGCTTCCTCATTGCTGGTCAGAAGGTCACAAAAGGTGATCACATGACACTCGGACACTGTAACCATCATAAATATGAGTCAGTTGCTGAGTTTTGGTCATGTGGCCATGGGAATGCTACAACAACCGTATGTTGAAAAACGGCCATAACTCTCTTTTTTTCAGAGCCATCGTAACTTCAAACTGTCAGCAAATGAACTGTTGTAAGTCGAGGACTAATGTCATGCCCCCGTCGGAGCCTGAATTGGCGGAGGAAGACGAGCGAGAACTGGAGCCAACGGACATCAAGGGTCGGCTTCATTGGCTTTGGAAGAAAATGGGGAGGAGCAGGCTGAGTAAGGGCAGGATTGGGACAACTTGTAGGCAGGGAGTAAAGTGGGCAGGATGACCAAGAGAGGCTAAGCAGTGAATATGAGAGACAGAGCTCAGGCGATGAGCAAGAACCACCCCTCCTGATCCTCGAGCATGGAGAGTGGAGAGAATGCGAGAACAGCGCAGGCTGACCTGACTACTTGGGAGGAGAGTGCCTCGTCCCTCTTCACAAGGCATACCAGAGGTCTGAGACTTAAGGAGACAACTGTGGGGAGGGGCATTTGTTGGGAACAAACGCTGAACTCCTGGAGTGTTGAGTGCCGTTGCCGACGTTTGAAGTTTCCTGAATTTCCTGCTTTCTTCCTGGCTTCCTGGATTAATTGCCTTGCTCCTTTGCTTCCTGGACTCATTGACTTGCCCTGCTGGATTTCTTGCTTTGCAGCCATTGTGTTCACAGCATTGGGCTGGACTACTTTTGCAGCCAGAGGCTGCTGGAGGTGTGTTTGTGTGTCATCACTTTGCTCTGGGACATGCCAGAAACGTGGGAGCGTTTGGGGAAATTTGAAGCAATAAAGGGATGGTTTGAACTGCCAGCTGCCTGCGTTGCCTCTGTGCCATGCCCCAGGTCATCACAACTACCTGGTACAACCCCAAAGTTGAATCAATGCAACATAACCACCAACGCAATCACATGCACCTTAATAATATGGCATTATTTGTTTCTAGAAGGCGGTGGACTTTCCTGTAGCCTATTTTATAAATGTTTTCGTTGTGTTGGAGAGTGAACAAAGGCCACTAATGCTAGGAAATAATACTAAAGTTGCAGATCTTGAGATTGTAAAAACAGATGCAACCCCCCCAAATTGCATCTGTTGTGTAAGGAGCCATTGCTAAATAGAGGGCCTGTTACTGACTTCTTAACAGGTATTCTTTCCTCTGAAATTAAATTAAAAATTAGGATTTGGCCAGACCTCAGCAATTTAGTAGGGGCGCAGTGGCTCAGTGGCTAAGATGCTGAGCTTGATGATCAGAAGGTCGGCAGTTTAGCGGTTCGAATCCCTAGTGCCACGTAATGGGGTGAGCTCCCGTTACTTGTCCCAGCTTCTGCCAACCTAGCAGTTCGAAAGCAGGTAAAAAATGCAAGTAGAAAAATAGGGACCACCTTTGGTGGGAAGGTCACAGGGTTCCGTGCGCCTTTGGCGTTGAGTCATGCCGGCTACATGTCCACGGAGACGTCTTTGGACAGCGCTGGCTCTTCGGCTTTGAAACGGAGATGAGCACCGCCCCCTAGAGTCGGGAACGACTAGCACACATGTGCGAGGGGAACCTTTACCTTTACCTTTTACAGCCATTTAGTATTTGGAGGGCAACCAGCCACAGGCCAGGCAATGGCTAAGTGGTTTGGCAAACATTCCCTACCTCCACACCAACTTAAACGCACAGAAAAACCACAATGAAAAAAGACAAGAATTTTAAAAAAAAACTTACATAAGGGATGGTGTCCAACGTATCTGTATTGACAATAATAGGAGCAGGGCTGGCCTGGGAAAGAGAGAGAGAGAATAACAAGTTTACAGAACTGATAAACTATCCACATCAAAAGCTGTTTAATGCCTCCATCACACAACGGCTGATAACATGATTTGAATGTCACTGAGGAGAAAAAAGCATCCCGTAGCAAATCAATAATGCACACTCTTTATACAGAGCAACAGGAAAAAAAAACACCCAAATTTACATTTTGGTGGTGTGATATACAACTTACATGTTCTAAAAACCTGAGAGTAATGTACAACATCATTAAATCATTATATCTGAATGTTTTGCTTTTTTTTTTCTTTTGATCTTTTCTTTTAGTCTTGGGTAAAAGGGTAATTTGGAGCTAAGCTTGTGGCATAAGAACTTGAAATCAAATTCCATAATAGACCGAAGGCCACAGAGTTTAATTTTGGAGAAGATTTATATGTTACTAGCTAGTAACCCGGCCTTGCCTGAGTATTTATTTATCCCAATCCTGTGGTAGACAAGAAGAGCAACTTCACTCTGATTTCGGCAAGAATTAAATTAGTTAAAAATGTTTTCCCTGTGTTCCGAGAAGCATCAAGTAAAATGATACTACCTTGTTGTTTTGCTAGCTGATCCATGATCATTTGGTATGCTTTTTTCTAATCTTGGTTTTATTGATCATGGCCATACATTTGTCCTCAAGAATAATCAAAGCCTTGTTGAAAATATCTGGACTAAACATAATTTCTAATTTGGATTTTCCCCCTTACAAAAGGGAGCCCCCTTGAGGAATACTGTGAAGCCATTACCATGGCAACTCCACTGTGCTGCACAGTAGAAGCCATTTTAAGGCAGTACAGTAGAAGTCATTTTAAGGCACAATAGGCTGTATCTTAACAGAACACATACCCCGAGGGGTGTTAGGTGACAGCGATCCAGAAAAACCCTAACTCCAAGTAAAACCCTGAAACATCTTTCACATTAGGCCAGAAGCTTCCATGCTGCCACTAGAGGTGTCTTACCCCCACAGTATTTCTTTCCAGAGAGTAAGTCATCTGTGTACCAAGTTTGATTGAAATTGCTCGAGGCGTTCCAGAGTTATGCTGGAACATAGGCATACACAGCAATTTTTATATACAGTATTTATATGTTATGTTATGTTATTTCAGCCTAAGTAGTGGACACCAGAGCAATGGTACAATACATCACACAAAATATGAATGAATACAGTATATTAGAGGCAACCATTTTACACGTTCAACATCAATTTTCATTAACATCAGTCTCTGAAGATATTCTGAAATAGACGAGGTTTTATGAGTCCACCTTAGGTATGAAAGCCAGCTGGGTGACTTTGGGACAATCACCAGGAGACAATAAGTTCTAGTCCCACCGTAAGCATGAAAGCCAGCTGGGTGACTTTGGGCCAGGCCCTCTCTCTCAGGCCAACATACTGTACCTCACAGGGTTGATGCTATGGGCAAAATAGGAGAAGGAAGGAGTATTATGTGTCTTCTCCATCTTGAGTTATTGATAAAAATAATAATGTGGGGATATAGATAAATAAATAAATACATTTCTCAAATGGGCTTCCCGAATCTTCATCTGGAAAGCGCCTAAATCAACACAGAATCCTTGCAAGTTCATCCACGATATGCTTCTCATTCTGCTTCTTTAGCATTTTAATTCCCTGACCTCCTTTCTCTTCTCCTTCTTTTCTATGCAAAATGCTCTCCAGTTTATAAGTTCATCTCCATTCCACCCCTTACATTTCTCCAAGCATCCTACACACCATTTAAATTAACCTGACTAAACATGACTTTCCTTCGGGCAAATCTTGTTCTCCCTTGGGTTTAATTGGGTTGCTTAGTATCCCGCTGTTAAGACAAATGACAGCTGTCATGACAGATTGCAACCAGATCAATTGGGACAAGGAAGCACATCGTCCCCCTTTTAAAAAATGGGAGATCAGTTGCTCCAGAGTTGTTTGAGGGAAGAAAAAGCTAATAACAACAATAGCAAAAACAACAAACACTCCCTCTTCTGTCCCAAAGGCAGGGGTGAAATCCAGCAGGTTCTGACCAGTTCTGGAGAACTGGTAGCGGAAATTTTGAGTAGTTCAGAGAACCGGCAAATACCACCTCTGGCTGGCCCCAGAGTGGGGAGAGAATGGAGATTTTGCAGTATCCTTCCCCTGAAGTGGGGTGGGAATGGGGATTTTGCAGTATCCTTTCCCCAGGAGTGTGGAAGGGAATGGGGATTTTGCAGTAGCCTTCCCCTGAAGTGGGGTGGGAATGGAGATTTTGCAGTATCTTTCCCTTGAAATGGGGTGGGATTGGGGATTTTGCAGTATCCTTTCCCCAGGAGTGTGGAAGGGCATGGGGATTTTGCAGTAGCCTCCCCCTGAAATGGGGTGGGAATGGAGATTTTGCAGTATCCTTCCCCCAGGAGTGTGGGAGGGAATGAGGATTTTGCAGTATCCTTGCCCTGAAGTGGGGTGGGAATGGGGATTTTGCAGTATCCTTTCCCCAGGAGTGTGGGAGGGAATGAGGATTTCGCAGTATCCTTCCCCTGAAGTGGGGTGGGAATGGGGATTTTGCAGTATCCTTCCCCTGCCAAGCCCACCAAGCCACACCCACCACGCCCACCAAGCCCGAAGGTGCTTTTTCTGGAAGCAACTGGACTTCCTTGTGTTTTCTTATTGAAGATGTTTCGCTTCTCATTCAAGAAGCTTCTTCAACTCTGAAGAATGGGATGGCGGGGAATGGAAGGAGAAAAAGAAAAAAACAAGAAAGTCCAGATAAACCTCCAAGTGCTTCAAGGACCTGCTAAAAGGATGCAACTGACCAGCTGTCTGCAAGGAATATAAATCCTTCCATTCCCCGCCATCCAGTCAGAGCCGAAGAAGCTTCTCGGATAAGAAGCAAAACATCTTCAAAAGAAAAAAACAAGAAAGCCCAGTGGCCTCCAGAAAAAGCACCTTTGGGACAACCATGAACTGGATAAGCAAGCACCTGAAATCTGATCACATGACCACAGAGATGCTGTAATGGTCGTAAGTGTGGAAAAACGGTCACTTTTTTCCCAGGGCTGTTATAACTTCGAGCGATCACTATATGGACGATTGTAAACTGAGGACTAGTTTGATTTGTACTTCAGTGTCTCCAATAGAGAAACTATCCTTCATTCTCCAAAGGTGCTTTTTTTTCAAGAGGCCACTGGACTTTCTGGTTTTTCTCTGAAGACGTTTCGCTTCTCATCCAAGAAACTTCTTCAGTTCTGACGGGATGGTGGGGGAAGATGGTTGGTTCAGTCAGAGCTGAAGAAGCTTCTTGGATGAGAAGCGAAATGTCTTCAAAAGAAAAGAAAAAAAAACCAAGAAAGTCCTATTGCTTCCAGAAAAAGCACCTTTGGGACAACCATGACCTGGATGATTGAGAATCTCTACAGTGTCAGCATTTCACGCTGCACTTACTCTATTGCTGACATAAGAAGGAGAAGCGGAGGCATCTGGAAAGGGACGTTTGACTCTTCACCTACTTATTTTCCCTGGAGAGAATATCACCTAGGCGATGGGATGGGAGGGGGGAAATTCCTTTGAGTGGGAGCAGTAGATTAGGGGCAGAGTGACTGGGAAGATGGCCAATGAGTGCAGAGGAATGGGGAGAGGAAAAGGAGGGTTTTGACTGAGGAAGCCAGAGTTGGCTGCGATGAGTCCGAGTTAGACTGTTCGTGCTTAATAAATAAGAGGTTTTTTTTTTCATCAAAGACTTTCTTTGAAATGCAATTTATTTGAGACAACTTCGAAATCTGATATACAGATTCTCCCATCTTTTCTTTTTCTCCAGATCTCTCTCTCTCTCTCTCTCTCTCTCTCTCTCTCTCTCTCTCTCTCTCTCTCTCTCTCTCACACACACACACACACACACACACACATAAGGGTGTGATTTGCAAACCGGTAGGGAAGGTAAGTAAATGCCACCTCTGCCCCCAGTTCTGGTGAAGAAAAAAAACCAGGCCCAACCACGATTTAAAAGCAAAGAAATTCAATTCAAACCTTTATTGTCAATGCACAACGTTTATACAATGAAATTGAATGAGCCTCCCTTGGTTCAGCCCACCCAAGATTCTTTTCCCTTTTTCCCTTTTTAAAATGTAAATTTTAATCTGTTTTTAAATTACTGGAGTGTTTTACATTTGTCTTGGGCCAAATTGTTTAATTCGGTTTTATTCTGCTTTTAAATTTTGTATATATGTGTTTTATTTTGTGGCTGTTCACCGCCCTGAGTCCTTCGGGAGTAGGGCGGTATATAAATCCAATAAACACAAACAAACAGAACACATACATCTCAATAAATCAATAAATAAAATAAAATAAATAAAAAAGAATCTCTCGTTAATGTGACGTGAACCTTACAACCTAGTGGCAGAGAACATTGTAAGGAGAGAGAGAGAGAGAGAGAGAGAAAGAGAGAGAGAGAGAGAGAGAGAGAGAATTCTGTTTCATCTGCATTGTTAAGCAAATTAATTAAATTCACTTTCTGCACCAATAGATAGAACTCTATCTAATCATCCTTCGGACTCATCCCTTGCAGCCATTCTCAGTTTTGCAATGCTATTATATATGAACAATACACATATATATCGTACTACAATGGGCATGCACAAAAACAAATGTTTCTTATTTGCTTCTCTAATTATTCTCTAAACATTATCCTGAAATTAAGGCGGGGGGAATGGATGCAGAGTGGCCAAAACATGGAAAATGAACAAAAATAGGACAAGTGGTTTCTTTCCCACATGGTGTTTTCGTGTCCTTGTGACTGCAAACATAAACAATAACGGAACACCTGGAATTCTGCATCCAGTTTTCGTCACCACACTATAAAAAAGTTGTTGAGACTCTAGAAAGAGTGCAGAGAAGAGCAACCAAGAGGATTAGGGGTCTGGAGGCTAAAACATATGAAGAACAGTTACAGGAACTGGGCATGGCTAGTCTAGTGAAGAGAAGGACCAGGGTAGACATGATAGCCAACTTCCAATACTTGAGGGGCTGCCGCAGAGGGGAAGGGGTCAAGCTATTTTCCAAAGCACCTGAAGGCCAGAGAAGGAATAAAGGATGGAAACTGAACAAGGAGAGATTCAATCTGGAAATAAGGAGAACATTTCTGACAGTGAGAACAATCGATCAACGGAACAAAAGTTGCCTTCAGAAGTTGTGGGAGCTTCATCATTGGAAGCTTTCAAGAAGAGACTGGACAGCCATCTGTCAGAAATAGTGTAGGGTCTCCTGCTTGGGTGAAGGGTTAGACTAGATGACCTACCAGGTCCCTTCCAACTCTGTTAATCTGTAAAATCTATCTAGAGTCCATAGAGCAACTTTTTCACCTTTTGAAATATAACTAATAATTGATGCAATGTTAAAAAGAAATGGGTTTCAAGAGTAGAACTTTAACTGAATCTGCCTGGGTAGTCAAGGTAGCATTATTATTTTTTTCCTGCAAAGAAAAACATACCAGCAACCACATTTTAATCTTTCCAAAGAATTCCTGAAATTAGCAAGGATTTATGCACAGTCCTAACATAGGAAGTATCCGTGTGTTACAAAAAAAAGGTGTCAAATAGAAGCAAAAGATAATGAAACTGATTAGAATATAGAATAACAGAGTTAGAAGGGACCAGAGTTGGAGGTCTTTTAGATCAACCATTTCAGACAAATGGGTATCCAACATCTTCTTAAAAACTACCAATGTTGGAGCATTCACAACTTCTGGAGGCAAGTTGTTCCACTGATTAATTGTTCTCACTGTCAGGACATTTCTCCTTAGTTCTAAGTTGCTTCTCTCCTTGATGACACCCCTGCTTTAGAGAGTTTATCTGATAGAGGTGAGATCTGAACCAGAAATTGTCTTCCATAGCCAGTATATTTATTTTATTCCTCGCTGTTTGGCTGTTTGGCTGTTTGCTATTTTATTTTTATCATCATCACCATCTTTTTTAGAACAGGCTTCTATTAATATTTCATATTCAGCCTCAGAAAGAAAGAAAAGAAAATACAACACAGATATCTGTGGGGATAATTATTTTGGAAAGCTTTTATTCTCTTTTTGAGTACGATGTGGGCCATGTGAATAGACACATTTTTGTCTTCCTTGATTCCTTCCTTCCTTCCTTCCTTCCTTCCTGCCTGCCTGCCTTTTGATCCCTGCTTGCTGAAATATCCTTCGCCTGTTTAATTTGCATTTAATTCAGACAGAATAATGCAGTGCTAAATTTGAATATTATATCTGCAGTACATCAAATCTGAGTGTGAGGAACATGGAGATTGGGGACTCGGTGCTCGGCCTTTGCAGCATTACGACTATCACACTGGACAGCAATTCAATCCGATCCAAAGTACAGGAAAAGATTAAATTGCAATTGGGCAGGTTAGAAGTAGCTTATGTAGTCAAGTACAAAATGAATCCAGGAAAATTAGCATCTGGGTCCCCAAACATTATGTGTTTCAATCCATTTGAAGGTTGCCAAGAGCAGCAGTGGCGCAGTGGGTAGAATGCAGTATTGCAGGTGTGTTTTCACCCTCCCCAGGCTCCGGAGGCTTTTCTCGAGCCTCCGGGAGGATGAAAATGGCCACCCCTGGCCTCTGGAGGTCCTCCGGAGGCCAGAAACGGGCCTGTTTCCAGACTTCCAGTATGGTTTTCTCCTTTCCAGAGCCTCGCTGCGGGCCCTACGCTTACCTGGCATCCAAAATGGGCCAGATGGAGACTCCAGGGAGGGAAGGGGCTGGGTGGGGAGGGCCAGCCAGTCCTTACAACTAATGGTTCAGAAAACCAGACTAAAATTAGCATCCGGTCCGAACCGGCTGAATCCCACCCCTGCATCTAACCAAAGGAATGGAGCATCTGGCTTGCTACCAGAACATAGGTCTGATGAACCTATGAAGGAACTATGGCTATCAAAGCAATGACACTTAGCAGTAGCACTTAGACTTATTTACCGCTTCATAGTGCTTTACAGCACTCTGTACAGTTTACAATGTCAGCGTATTTCCCCCAACAATCTGGGTCCTCATTTTACCAACCTCGGAAGGATGGACCCCAGTGGTGCAGGAGGCCAAGAACCGGTTGCTAAATTTTTTGAATCCCACCCCTGGTTAGGTGTGCAATTCTGTGATACATGTAGGAAAAGATTGAGGTTGGCATCAATGCCACAATCTTGCTTGCCTTCCTCGATTTTGGAAAGGAGCATAAAATTGATTTGGGGGAAATTTAAAAGAGACGATAACTGGGGAAGAGATGAACGAACCATTAAGGAAGGACACGGAGAAGACCTTACACATTCCAGAAATTGAAACAAGCAAATGGCAGCTATGAACGACCAAGGTCATCCAGGCAGAGTTCAAGCTAACTACTTTATTATGTTCTTCGAGGTAGCCCTTGAGTTAAAATGTCCGTCGTGCAACAAGACAGTTAAGTGAATTCTGTCCTATTTTTACAGCTTTTCTTGCCACAGTTGTTAAGCGAGTCATTGGGGTTATTAAGTTAGTAACACCATTGTTAAGTGAATTTGGCTGCCCCATTGCTTGGCAAAAGGTGATCACATGTCCCCTGGAGACGGCAACTGTCATAAATATGAGTCAGTTGCCAAGCCTCTGAATTTTGATCACGTGATGATGGGGATGCCACAATGGTCATAAAGGTGAAAAACGGTCATAAGTCACTTTTTTTTAGTGCCGTTGTAACTTTGAGCGGTCACTAAACGAACTAAGTAAGTAAGTCGAGGGGCTCCCTGTATCTCATATTTCTGAGAGTTAGGAACTCAACAGGTGTAGGGCTTCAAATACTACTTGTTAGCAGAATCGAGGGACATTTTTCTCCCCTGCTTAATGTACGTTTAACATTCCTTTAACCAGAAACAAAACAATTGAACAAAACCTAATCACGTTTAAGGTTTAACCACAAGGGTAATCAATCAATAGCATCAAGGACCTGGGAGCTTACGGGACCGCCTTCTGCCACCAGTAGCCTCTCACCGGCCAGTACGCTCACATAGAGAGGGGCTCCTCAGGGTGCCGTCGGCCAAACAATATCGACTGGCGGACCCCAGGGGGAGAGCCTTCCCTGTGGGGTCACCTACTATCTGGAATGAGCTCCCCCTGGAGATACGGAGGATCCCGGATTTACGCATCTTCCATCAAGACCTATTTATTTCAACAGGCTGGCCTGGCCTAACTTCCCTTTTAATTGTAACTTTTAAAATTGGTTTTAACACATTGGGGGTGTTTTAAATTGTTCTGGGCCAAATTATTTAATGGTTTTATATTGTCTTTTAAATTTTGTAACTTGTGTGTTTTATCTCTTTGGCTGTTCACCACCCTGAGTCCTTCAGGAGTAGGGCGGTATATAAATCTAATAAAATAAAATAAATAAAATAAGGCTATTGCATAAGCACTCCTGATTTTTTTTTTCTTTTCTTTTTTTACATTTTTGTAATAATACTGAAAGACAACGAAAAACACTCCCGTTTTATTTATTAAGAGTGTTCTGGAAGGCAGTATTTTCGATTTGAACCAAATATCGAGAACACAGGGGCATTAAATTAGAAAATTGATAGCTAGAATAATTGGGATATTGTTTAAATATGTATAACAATTGTGATAATTTGAACATTTATTACCTAAGTGAAAAAGAAAAGAAAATCGAAACAATATATGATTATGATCTATAAATAAAAATTACTTAATTGGCATTATATAAATGGTATGGTTTGATAGATAGAATTTAGGATAATTGGGAAATTGCATTAAAGAGCATTATTTGAACCAAGAACTATGTTTAAATGTTAAATTGCTATATTTTTTAAAATTAAAGCTAAGATTTAAATTTGATAAAGCAATAAGGGAATAAAGATTTAATGAGCATAATGAAATATAAATATGTTTGAACTGTATTGTCAATAGTGAGGACTTAGGATAAGAACTTTTGTATTTTGAGTTATTGATTGAATTAAGAATTAAGGTGGGTTAATAGAAGGGTAATTGTTTTGATTAAGTAAATATGTGTTAATTTTTTTTCAAGATGGTATTAGTTGAATATGTGATCTAAGACTAAGAAATAAGTGCTATGGCAAAATAGAATAGATAAAATTTTGTTAAAGATTTTGTTAAAAATTGAAAAGGGATGACCGGATCAAAGCTCTGTTCCGAAAGGATGTAATTTGTATGTTTGGGGAAAAAAAAAAAAGAACACAGGAGCATAACCTCAAAAGAACATTGTAGGTTTTTAAGAGGTTGGACAACAGTGGTTCGGACCAGTTCACAAGAACCGGTAGTAAAACCGGCAGGAGGCCCCGCCCACCGTCCCAGATGGGCGCGCCCAAGAGCTAAGCGAGCGCATGCACGCGATCCCATTGCAAACTGGTAGTAAAGGTAAGTAGAATCCAACCCTGTTAGACAACTATTTGTCTGAAATGGTATAGGGCGTGCCACTTCCAGCATGGCATGCATGCTGGAAGTGGCACGCAGAGCCATCTCTCCGGGCATGCAAGCCATTGCCTGTTGCTCTTCCGGGTTCAAGCACGCTGGCCAGCTGGCCTTCATGCACGCGGGAGTGCCGGAAACCAAAAGAGCAGCCACCCGATGTGCATGCACGCGCTGGGAAAATTCTCTTCTGGTTTCCGGCGCACTCATGCGCATGCAAAGACCAGCTGGCACGCGCTCCGGTTAGGTTCGCCAACACTGATATAGGGGGTTTTCCTTCTCACTCCAGGGGAAGGATATTGCAAAATCCCCATTACCTCCCCAGTCCTGAGGGAAGGATACTGCAAAATCCCCATTCCCTCCCCACTCCTGGGGGAAGGATACTGCAAAATCCCCATTCCCTCCCCACTCCTGGGGGAAGGATACTGCAAAATCTCCATTCTCACCCCATTCTGGAGCCAGCCAGAGGTGGCCCCCAACTCCAAGGTCCCTCCCAACTCCATTATGCTGTTATTCTGACGGGAGGGAAGTTCAGAAGTAAAGTGAGAAAACAATACTTCACAGAAAGAGCAGTTGAAACTTGGAACCAACGTCCAGAGGACGTAGCGGGTCAGTCATCAGTAACTGGGTTTAAACATGCTTGGAATAAACACACGTCCCTCATCTGACAAAAATTAAAACTAAAATAAATTAAAAAATGAATAAACTATAATAATTAACAAATAAGTTAAGAAGAGAACAATCAATCACTCAATCAATCAATAAACAAACAAACAAACTCAAAGGGCAGTGTCAACGGACCACTAATTTCTTTTTCCCTGCCGTCCATTTTCTAAATTTTTCTCTCAGTTATCCTCAGGGATAGGGGTGGGCAATTGTGGCTCTTTTACAACCTGTGGACTTCAACTCCCAGAATTCCTGAGACAGCCATGCTGGCTGGAGAATTCTGGAAGTTGAAATCCACAAGTCTTCAAGGTCAAAAAAAGCCAAGCTGAGACAGCCAAGCTGTCTCAGAAATTCTAGGAGTTGAAGTCCACAGGTTGTAAAAGAACCACAATTGCCCACTCCTGCTCAGGGAGAATGTCATAGTCCTGTGTTTCTTAACCTTGGCCACATTAAGGCATGTGTGGACTTCAACCCCCAGAATTCCTCAGCCAGCCATGCTGGCTGGAGAATTCTGGGAGTTGAAATCCACAAGTCTTCAAGGTCAAGAAAGGCTATCCTAACCATTTAACAACAACAGTGTCCAAAAACTTTGCTGGCACATTTCAGCAGTGGTTCTTGTTTGATCTCTAAATCGGAAAGTTTTGGCGGAAGTCTGTTCAGTGGTATTCATTAAGACAAGTGTTTATCCAGATTAAAGCATGAAATTGATTCTGAGTCATCTGAGCCAAACGCTTTGGCAATTAGCTGAAGTCACCGTTGCATCCTGCCAAACAGCAGTGGTGGGAAATGAAAGCAGAAGAGAATTGGCAACGCCGGCAGAATTCAACAGCAATCAAGGCCGTCAATGGCACACACAGATGAATGGCCGGGAGCCCATCTTATCTTCATGTGAAGAGCGGTTCAATGGTATCTCAATTTCCAGTGACGGAAAATGTGCAATCAAAATAAAGAACTTGGCCACTTCTAAGAGAGGAGGGCCCTTAAACCGAGTTCTTGTCTTCAAACTCTGTTGAAGAAGATTCTGAATGCAGCCAAGGTGACTTTTCTGTATCCTTAGATGAACAGAAGGTAGCTGATCGGGGGGGGGGATTTTCCCCCCACTTCCAAGTCAGAAATCAAATCAAATAAAAATAAATCAACGCCTGATTACAAAGGAAAGCAAATATTGTTGGCTTGTTTGGAGTTACATCTTGGTAAGCGTTTTTCAAAGACTTTGGACTTTGAGAAATTTTTATGTACATTATATAAGGCCTTGTAATTATGCACAGTGTTATGACTTAGTGTTGTGTAGCTCCCAATGGGCCTTTGGTGTTACTGACAAGATTTGGCCAAGGTCAGACTTCAAACAACTTCGTCGGAGAAGTAGCTATCAAATCTAGCGGGTCCAGAACTGGAGATGAAATGCACTTACGTTTCAAAACAGCAGGAAACGTATAAATTACAGATGAGAAACTGAATAAAATCTTGGGCAATGCAATTATTAGAGATGATGTGATCAAACGGAGAAGAAAGACTTATCGTTAGACCTACATTAATCCTGGTGGGCCAAAACTGGCATCCGGATCAGCGAACTCCGAGAGCTGACATTGGCGATCAGATGGTAGTGATAGAAAAGAGAATATTTGGAATCCGAGATTGAGCTGTGAGGTCCTTGGTGCTCTCTGAGACATTGTAGACATTTCTTGTAGACATTTCATTACCCAACTAGATAACATCATCAGTGCTACTGTGTTTCCGTGAAAATAGGACATACTGTTGTGATCCGCCAGCAGCCTGTGGAGCTGGCAGCGGAGTCAGACAGTGAGGAGACTGGGGAGGACAATAGATCAGTCATGGAGTCAGGGGAAGGCCCAGATGAGGGTTCTGTGTCGGAGGCAGAAATGCCAGATGGCCAAAGCCATCTGGGAGTGATGAGTGGACTCCAGAGTCTCCAGAGGCGGATAGCAGAGAGGCAGAGGAACAGGAGGAGCCTGTTCCTAGTGCACACATGTGAAGAGCTGCCAGAAGGCAAGAGCAGCTAAAGCAAAAAGGACGACTTGGGAGTAAGGCCAGGAGATGATTGGTCCCTCCCATAAGGCTTAAAAGAGCAGCAATGGCTCTTGGGATCTTTGTAAGGAAATCAACGTTGCTACATTTGTTTCCTGACGGTAATCTCTTGCTTCTGAACCTCCTGGGGTTTTGCCAAGAAAAGCCTTTGGCAGGGTGCCAAAGAAGACAAAGGTTTGTGATAAGGCCGAAGGACTGTTTATAAGGATTCGTTTTGGAATTAATTTGGACTAAGCTGAGAATGAGTTAATTCTCAGCTCTTCTAATAAAATATGTTTGTTTACGACTGATTGTGTCTGGTAATAACTAGTTCGGCCTAGATCTCGAAAGTAAGGCCTAGCTTTATTTTTACACGTGTATCCAATATAAGCCCGACCCCCCAAAATAAGCCCTAATTAAAACCCCACCCACTCCAGGATGCACAGGTAAAAATTAAGCTGGGAGGGATGGTAGGGGTGTGTGTGCCAGGTCTCACACACCCCAACACCTGCTTTGCAGGCCCATTTCTTCTGCAACCGGCAAGCCAGCAAGGCTTTCCTGAAGGCCTCTGCAGCTGATAACAGAGCTCCGGATCGATCCGGAGCTCTGTTATCAGCTGCAGAGGCCTTCAGGAAAGTCTTGCAGGCCACAAAAGATGTTCCTAAAAGTCTCTGACAGTAAAAAGGAGGCCAGGGGCAAAATGTGTAAGTGAGGTGAGTCAATGGACAACATTCCCCCGAAAATAAGACCTGGTGTCTTTTTTAGGTGGCAAAATAAAATAAGGCAGGATCTTATTTTCGGGAAAACATGATCAAACAGAGTGGGGTTTGCTTGCAAAATAGGTAAAAGAGAGAGCAACCCCATTCTCTTTTAACATGGATGGTGTTACCTACTTGGGTAATTAAATGTCTGTAAGAAAACAACCAAGCTGAAAGAGAAACGAGGACCCCACAGTTCTATAAATACTTTCTTCTCTATCAGTACCTTTTCCATTTGAGGTGTTATAGGGCAGAGTCAAAAAGTGACATCAGCCTTGAGTCTCTACGTAGCCATACATAGACTAAATGCGATCCAAATTGACTTAACAACCATGTTAGTAACTTAACACCTGCAGCGATTCCCTTAATGGACAAGAAAGGTCGTAAATGGGGCAAGAACCCCTTAACAACTGTCTTACTTAGCAACCAAAACTTGGGGCTCTATTGTAGTCGTAAATTGAAGACTACATGTCTTTCAATCCATCAATTGTTTGTCTTTTTATCTATCTTCTACACTGAATAGGGATGGGACGCGGTGGCTCAGTGGCTAAGACGCTTGTCGATCAAAAGGTCGGCAATTCAGCAGTTCGAATCCCTAGTGCCGCATAACGGGGTGAGCTCCCGTTCGTTGTCCCAGCTTCTGCCAACCTACCCGTTCGAAAGCACGTAAAATAGGAGCCTGAGTAGCGTAGGGGGCTAATGCCTCCTACTAAAGGCAGCAATTAACATCCAGCTGCCTGTAATTCTGCGAGTTCAATCCTAGCCAGGCTCAAGGTCGACTTGAGCCTGGCGGGTAAATTGAACTCGTGGGGTAAATTGAGGACCCAGTTTGTGGGGGCAATAAGATGACTTTATATAAATATATACAAAAGTATGAAGGCTATTGCTTAATGCACTGTAAGCCGCCCTGAGTCTCCAGAGAAGGGCGGCATATAAATCAAATCAAAAAAAAAAAAGTGCAAGTAGAAAAATAGGGACCACCTTTGGTGGGAAGGTCACAGCGTTCCGTGCGCCTTTGCCATTGAGTCCTGCCGGCCACATGACCATGGAGACGTCTTCAGACAGTGCTAGACCTTCGGCTTTGAAACGGAGATAAGCACCGCCCCCTAAAGTCGGGAACAGCTAGCACATATGTGCGAGGGGAACCTTTACCTCACATTGAACAGGAGTTCTTTTCGACCGTTTTTTCCCTTTGTTTCTGAAACAGGACCTGTTTCTCTTCTGAAACAGGTCCCGTTTTCTCGAGAGGAATTCAGAGTCAGAATATATTTGACATTGATATCGTGCCACCAAGCAGATGGCCAGGAAGAACAATTGGCTTTCAGTATTGCAGAGAACAACGGTCAACACATAATGAAATGTGATGAACAAGACTTTGACATATTTTTTAATTGGATTCCTGTAACAATTCATCAGAGCTAATTGTGTAAAAGCCATTGACTGATTTTGCACTACATTAGCTTAGTGGTTGGGTTTTTTTTTAAATGTCCTTAACACACACACACACACACACACACACACACATCTCTGAAAGCATTATGTAAAATACAGCAAGGCTGAACGCTACTCATTATGTAAAGAGAGAATTCTTCTCTTTTAACGAAAGGGTTCATTTTGTTCACTCAAGCAATAAAACACTGCAGACAAACCGAGAAGCCGAATAGCTGTAAAATTACAATCAAAGCTGACAGCTTATCTTTACTTTTTTCATCAGCTCAGGAAAAGAAATAATAATAATATTGTAGGCTTATCTCCTGTAAAATTTTTGACAGCGGTGCCTTCACAAAAAAATCACTGAAAATGGGATCCTTCAAACTAGTATCAACACAAACTCAACTTCTTTACATGTAAAAGTCTCTCAGCAAAGAGATAAAATGCTAACATTTACTAAGGCAAAGTGCCTCCGTTTTTCTTTTTTCTTTTCTTTTCTTTTCTTTTTTTGAGGAGGGGAATTTTTTTTTAAAATTAGATTTATATGCCGCCCTTCTCCGGATACTCAGGGCGGCTAACAATGCATTAAGCAATAGCTTAATTGGTTATCCAACCTCTTCTTAAAAACTTCCAGTGTTGGAGCATTCACAACTTCTGGAGGCAAGTTGTTCCACTGATTAATTGTTCTCACTGTCAGGAAATTTCTCCTTAGTTCTAAGTTGCTTCTCTCCTTGATTCGTTTCCACCCTTTGCTTCTTGTCCTGCTCTCTGGTGCTTATATTCTAGCAAATGATAGTCAAGTTTCTTTCTTAAAAAAAAAACCTCCAGTGATGGAGCACCCACAACTTCTGGAGCTGAAGAAGCTTCTTAGATAAGAAGCGAAACGTCCTCCAAGAAAAACCAGAAAGTCCAGTTGCCTCTTGAAAAAGCACCTTTGGGACTTCTGGAGGCAAATCATTCCACTGATTAATTGTTCTAACTGTCGGGAAATTTCTCCTTAATTCCAGATAGCTTCTCTCCTTGATTGGTTTCCATACATCACTTCATGTCCTGCCTTCAGGTGCTTTGGGGAATTGCTTGACTCCCTCTTCTTTGGGGCAGCCCCTGAGATATTGGAACACTGCTATCCTGTCTCCCCAGTCCTTCTTTTCATTAAACTAGACATACCCAGTTCCTGCAACCGTTCTTCATATGTTTTAGCCTCCAGTCACCTAATCATCTTTGTTGCTCTTCTCTGCACTCTTTCTAGAATCCCCACATCTTTTTTACATCGTGGCGACCAAAATTGAATGCAATATTCCAAGTGTGGCCTTACCAAGGCTTTATAAAGTGGTATTAACACTTCACGTGAACTTGACTCTATCAAGATTCGCTTCTTGGATGAGAAGGGAAACATCTTCAAAGAAAAAACCAGAAAGTCTAGTTGCCGTTGGGACAACCAAGACCTGGATGACTGAGAATCTCCATAGACATATACCCACAACATGGCAACCTGACAGAGAATTCTTTTTCCCCTAAGTTCACCATCATCCATTTAGAAACACTGAACTGCACATTTTTTGAGCAATTTTCCAGCACTGACAAATTCCTTTCCCAATATTTCCGCAAGAAAATAATTGAGCGAGGTGATTTCATCAAATTAACCTTTTTTGGGGGGGGCAGAGTCAAAGGGAAATCAAGATGCCTTTAGTACATTTTCTTCTCATGAGAGAAAGAGAGAGAAAGAAAGAGAGAGAGAAAGAGAGAGCAAAAACTTCCAAAATTTTCCCAAGGGTAGAATGTACTTCAACAGCTTATTAACTCAAGAATCTGTACAAGTGGCGCAGCTCATTTTGTAGAGTGTGATAGAAATTTAACTTTTGGAAAAGATGGAAGGGCCCACTCAGGCGCAATTGCTCTGGTACATTTAATAAACATTGGATGACTAATAGAAGATTCCAGAGGATTCTACGGATGACTCCCTGGGGAGCATCGGAAATAGAAATGTACTTTGTACCTCAAATATTCTCTGTCTGCATTATTGGAGGTTTTTAAGAAGAGACTAGACCAGGGATGTCAAACTCGATTTCATTGACGGCCGCATCACAGTTGTGTTTGACCTCGGTGTGTGTGGGGGTGAGTAGTGGGTTTCAAATCCCAGTGCTACCGGTTTGCTATTGGTAGTGCACAGGCATGTGCGCCCGCTTTGCAAGTGTTTTTGATGATGTCTGGGCCAGTGGGAGGAGCCTCCCACCGCCGCCGCTTCCAGTTCGCCGGAACTTGGGCGAACCAGTAGAAACCCACCACTGGTGTGTGTGTGTGGGGCAGGGTAGCATGGCCAGCTCTACATCAGCACTTCCCTCAGACCTTCCCTCCCTCTCATTATAATCTTTCTCTCTCCCTCCCTCCCTCCCTCCCTCCCTCCCTCCCTCCCTCCCTCCTTCCTTCCTTCCTTCCTTCCTCCCTCTTTTTCCTTCCCCCTTCATTCTCCTTTCTTCTTCCTTCCCCTCTATCTGTCTTTTTCCTTCCTTGCTCTCTTCCCATCTTTTCTTCTTTGTCTTTCCTCTTTCCTTTTCTCCTTTCCTGTCCCTTCTTGGATGCTCAAATGCAAAAAGGGGAAACATTTCTCCTTTTGTTTTGTTTTTAGTTTCTTATGCTGGCCCTCTGCCAGCAAAAACAGAGCCCAAGATTCCCTCCCCCCCCCTGCCCTTGGGCTCCATTTCTGCTGGCAGAACCACTGAGGGCCGGTCCGTCGTTGTTTTCAAATCTAAGCACCCTGCAGGCCGAATCTGGCCCCACAGGCCTTGAATTTGACACTCCGTAAATATTGGGACAAAATATGATATAACCTAAAAGCTTTATAGGAAGATGTCAAGAGCAAGATCATGTGAAGTGTTAATACAAGAGATGGGTTTCAGCAGGTTCTGACCAGTTCTGGAGAACCGGTAGCGGAAATTTTGAGTAGGTCGGAGAACCGGTAGTAAAAACTCTGACTGGTCCCGTCCCCATCTATTCCCTGCCTCCCAAGTCCCAGCTGATTGGGGGTTGGAAATGGGGATTTTTGCAGTAACCTTCCCCTGCCACGCCCACCAAGCCACACCACGCCCACAGAACCGGTAGTTAAAAAATTTGAAACCCACCGCTGGTTAATACCACTTATAATGCTTGGTAAGACCACACTTGGAATATTGCATCCAGTTTTCGTCGCCATGATATAAAAAAGATGTTGAAACTCTAGAAAGAGTGCAGAGAAGAGCAACAAAGATGATTAGGGGGCTGGAGACTAAAACACATGACAGTTGCAGGAATTGGATATGTCTAGTTTAATGAAAAGGAGGATCGGGGTGACATTGTAGCAGTCTTCCAATATTTGAGCGGAAAGAGAGGGTCAAGCTATTCTCCAAAACACCTGAAGGCAGAACAAGAAGCTATGGATGGAAACTTATCAAGGAGAGAAACAACCTAGAAATAAAGAGGATTTTCCTGACCAATGAGAACAATTACAATTATTGCTTAACAAATTGTACCTGCTCAATATATATATATATATATTTATATGAATTTTTATTTTGAAGGGAGGTGGAATAAGGAGGAATGTTAACGAGACTGACAAAAATTACCTCAGTCTCAGAGAGAGTAGATACTGCATATATATGAAAACGCTGAATATATTTAAAGGAATGTGTTTATTTTGTTGATAGTCACATTGGAATTATGTCTGCCTCTCAGATAGTAATCATGAATAAAAATGGTTCTCTGTCACTCCAAGAAGCCAATATTATACTATGATTAAATGTCGCAAATTTGAATTGGGGGGTAAATGGTAAACTTCTCCTGCTGTATGTAACGATTTAGAAAGATGAAAGGACTTCGCAAGCGAGAAACCAACTAGCTATTTCTGCTTTTGCGTGGAACCATCTCCATTGTACAAATATTGTACATTTGAGCTGTGTGTAGTTCCATTTTACAGAGACTAAGAGAAAGATAGCATAGCAGTTAAAACAAAAATTACTACAGCAAGAATGAGCAAAAAAAACAACAACACTTAATAAGGACATTCCATATGCATTATTTAGCAGATGGGTCTATAAAATATTTACTAGCAAGGTAAACACAAAGCACAAAGAGACAAAACAACAATCTCCAAATATATATGCAAATGAAATAGCAAAATAAGGAAAAGTGCAAACTTTTGCAAACCAAGTCTATCATAGGCAGTCCAAATGAGAAAGTCCCTTAACAGCAGATCCTGTAAGAAAGGAGTTATCTAACCTTAAAAACTCACTCACTTTTTGCCCTCCCCAGACTCTGGAGGCTTTCTTTGAGCCTCCGGGAGGGCGAAAACGGCCTCCCCAGGCTTCAGAGGCCCGTTTCCGGCCTTCCTGAACTTCCAGTAGGCCTGTTTTCCGCTCTCCTTGAGCCTCCGCATGCGCCCTGCACTTAGCTGCATCCAAAACGGGCTGCGTGGGGACTCCTGAGAGGGGCGGGGCGGGGTGGCCGGGGCAAGCCAGAAGTGGGATTTGGGGATCAGGAGCCTTGGTGGCGCAGCAGACTAAAGTGCTGTTAAGTAGCACTTAAGTAGCACTTAGCTGCCAGCTGCCTGCAATTACTGCGAGTTCAAAGCTCAAGGTTGACTCAGCCTTCCATCCTTCCAAGGTAGGTAAAATGAGGACCTGGATTGTGTGGGCAATAAACTGATTTTGTATAAAAAAGAACACCGCTTTGGGGGGGGGGGGCGAAAGCCCTACTAAGCAGGTATATACAAAAGTATGAAGGCTATTGCTTAACCTATTGTAAGCCGCCCTGAGTCTCCGGAGAAGGGCGGCATATAAATTGAATCAATCAATCAATCAATCAATCAATCAATCAATAAATTCTTCGAACTGCACAGAATCTTAGCTAGAGGTTGTCCCGAACCCCTGTGAACCTCCAACAGCCCATCCCTGATACTGACCCATATTTACAACAGTTTCAGTGTCTTGCATTCACATGATCAGGATTGGTGACCTTCCCAGCCGACTTCTGACAAGCAAAATGAATGGGGGGGAAAGGTGAATTCGCTTAACGACTATGTGATTTGCTTATTGTCCATGGTAAAAATGTTTGTAAAATTGGGTCTGGTCACGTGATGACTCGCTTAATGACCATATGCAACCAAAATTCCGGTCCCAATTGTGGTTGTAAGTCAAGGACAAGAGGATAATAAGGAGCATTCTGGGTATGTCTGCGTGTTAGAGGTAATGACAGGAGAGTAATTTACTATTGCCGTCAAGTCAACAAATGTTTTGTGAGACACCAAATTTTGGCCTCAGTTGTAGTTGTTACTTGAGTGGTGTGGTGGCCTGGAGGTGGAGCTCTCACAATCTCACAATCTGGAGGCTGTGAGTTCGATCCTAGGTAGAGGCAGATATTTCTCTCTCTGGGCACACCGAGAATATAACTGCTGGGAAAAAAAACAACAACTCCGCATTGGTGACAGGAAGGGCATCTGGCCAGTAAACTCTCAGCTCCATTCAGTTGCCTAGACTCCACCTCAATGCAAGGGATTATGGGATTATTAAGAGAGGATGATGATAAAAGAGTTGTAGTTGTTACTTAAGAGCTACCTATACACTAAAAGATGATGAGAGCCTTATTCACAAAAGTGTTTTCAGCAAGAAAAGAATAAGAAGAAAATAAGATTGGGCCATTTGAGATTTTAGCATGTTGAAAAAAATGTACCGAGGATAAATAAATGGTCCGAGCCAGGGAAATGGAGAGGAATTATGTAAATTGGATCATTAGATCTATCCGATCAGATTCCTAGCTCATAAATAAATGTTTCCTCGGATGCTCTATTTTGGACAGATAAGAAGCGATAGAATAGAGACAGATGGTTCATTTGAGAGATAAATTTATGACAAGCCCTTCTGCCTTTCATGGCGTTTCTCCATGAAGGGGGAAAAAAAACGCTCTTCAGCATTTAATTATCTAAATGGCTACGAGATAGCAGGCCAGAGTGTCAGAAAATTTGATGTCATATGGTTTGGTAATCAATGATGGGATTCAGCCGGATCTGTCCAATTGAAGCGAACCGGTATTGGCTACTGCAAGAGGCTCCACCCACCCACCTGGACATAATGCGCGAGCATGCAAGTGATGGGTTTCAAATTTTTTTACTACCGGTTCTGTGGGCGTGGTTTGGTTGGCATAGCATGATTTGGTGGGTGTGGCAAGGGAAGGATATTGTAAAATCTCCATTCCCTCCCCAATCCAGGGGAAGAATACTATAAAATCTCCATTCCCTCCCCAATCCAGGGGAAGGTTACTGCAAAATCCCCATTTCCTCTTAATCAGCTGGGACTTGGGAGGCAGATAATAGATGGTGGCAGGGCCAGTCAGGATTTTTACTACCAGTTCTCCGAACTACTCAAAATATCCGCTACTGGTTCCCCAGAACTGGTCAGAACCTGCTGAAACCCACCTGCACGGAAAGCTGTGCGCATGCACAGAGGAAACGGTAGGGAAGGTAAATAATTCCTACCTCTGTTGCTAGTCCTTTATTTGTGGAAAAGGTAAAGGATGAACTACTGAGGGGATTGTCTACGGAGATTCTCAGTCATCCAGGTCATGGTTGCCCCAAAATATGCTTTTTCAGAGGGCAAGTGGACTTTCTTGTTTTACTTTGAAGACGTTACACTTCTCATCCAAGAAGCTTTTGCAGCTTTGACAGGATGGTGGGGAACGGAAGGATTTACATTCCATGCGTACAGCTGATTATCTGCATTCTTTTAGGGAGTCGTTGAGGCCACTTGAAGGTTTAAATTGTAGACTACAGGAACCATTTTGCATCTCAGTTTGAGATGCAGACAACACAAACTCATCCCCAGCAGCCTGGTTGAAAAAAATCCTAAAGCCAAGAGGGCCCCACACCCATTTGCACTACTCAGGTGACCCTGAGGACACAGATAAGCCTCTGTGTGGCCTGAATGACTCTCTAAAAGAATGCAGTACAATGCAGTGAGCAGATCTGTACATTGGGGAAACAAAACAACCACTTCGTAAACGCATGGCACAACATAGGAGAATGAACCCATCAGGACAAGATTCAGAAGTCCATCTGCATTTAAAAGACAAAGGCCACTCTTTTTAAGACAGCAAAGTCCACATTTTGGACAGAGAGGATCACTGGTTAGAAAAAGGGGGTCAAAGACTACATCTATGTCAAAATTGAACAGCCCTCTCTCAACAGAGTGGGAGGGATATGACATCATTTACCTCCAGCCTACAGCACAGTCCTTTCAATAGTTCCAAGAAGGCCCAACACCCATTTGCACCACTCAGGTGACTCTGATGACACAGATAAACCTCCAGGTGGCCTTAACAACTCACTAAAATGATACAAAAGACCAGCTGTCTGCAAGGAGTATAAATCCTTCCATTCCCCACCATCCAGTCAGAACTGAAGAAGCTTCTTGACTGAGAAGCGAAACGTCTGAGAACGTCTTCAAAAAAAAACCAGAAAGTCCACTTGCCACCTGAAAAAGCACCTTTGGGACATACTGAGAGAAATAGGTACAGTATGTCTGGTCTACGGGAGAGATGGATTATTGGTGATATCATAGCAGTCTTCCCAGGGGTGAAATGTAAAATTTGTTACTACCGGTTCTGTGGGCGTGGCTTGGTGGTGGTGGGGTAATGTGACTGGGTGGGCATGGCCAACTTTTTGTTTTAAAAAAACTTTTCAAAGCATTTTTTCTATAATCTTTTCGGCAAAGAGGTTGCAAAAAAATGCTTTGAAAAGCCTCTCTGCCGATCAGGCAACTCAGCTGGGATCGTGAGAGAGGCTTTTTAAAAAGTGCTTTGAAAAGCCTCTCTGCCGATCAGGCGACACAGCTGGGATCGTCAGAGATTTTTCAAAGCATTTTTTTTACCACCTCTTCAGCCAAACAGGTTGCAGGAAAAAATGCTTTGAAAAGCCTCTGACGATCCCAGCTGAGCCACGCGATCATCAGAGGCTTTTTTTTTATTTTTACTTTTAAAAGCATTTTTTCGTTGGAAGGAGTGGTAGAAAAAATGCTTTTAAAAGTTTAAAAAAAAAAGCCTCTGATGATCATGCGGCTCAGCTGGGCATGGTGGGGTGGGGGGCACAGGGATTTTTGCTACTGGTTCTCCGAACCACCCGCCACCATCACTACCGGATCGGGTGAAAGGTGGTGAAAATGGGACAAAAAGATGCTTAACAACTGTCTTTCTTAACGATGTAAATTTGGGTTTCAATTGTGGTCATAAACCGAAGACGATCTGTAAATTTTTTTTCTGCTGGCAAATCCAGCTGATGTCTCGCCTGTTGGGTCCCAGTTTACTACCAATAACAGAAGCTTCCAAAGATAATGACCCCTTACGAGTTCTTCACACAACAACTTGAATCTCCATTCTTGACATGGGTCACTTTGAACTTACAATATGCTCACAGCCACAAAGGGAGAATTACATTCCTTACTGTAGGAAAAAAACAACACCAACCATATGGTAAAGCTAAGGTGACATAGGCCAATCCAATCCCCAAACCTTCCTCAGCATTTCATTAATAATTGACAGGGCATTAATTAAAAATTAAAAACTTGCAAAAAAAAATACTTGAAGCTCGACACCACCGGTGCAGCGGCTAAAGAAATCAACCAGAATGAAGACTCCGATTTCCTGGAAAATTTTTTTTTTTAAAAAAAATGCACTGGAGGCCTAACAGATGTTGAAGGACGTAACACAAAAAGAGGTGGCACGAGAGACGCTTAGGACCCTGGATTATTCTAGTCAGGTTAGGAAAGGTATGAAAATTAAGATGTCGGTGGGATAAATTTTGAAGGGTAGCAGAATACAGATAGAAGAAAATATTTGTCAGTCAGGATTGAACTGGAGCGTCCCTGGTACTCTCCGATCTTGATTGTTTTCTTGCGGACATTTTATTACCACAGTAGGTACCATCATCAGTATTAGAAAGAGTGGGGTTTGATATCTTTTTATATACTAATGGTTTGCAATTGTTCCCTGGTGGTTCCAATCGGCGGTGGGGTTCACATTTTTTTACTACCGGTTCTGTGGGTGTGGCTTGGTGGGCGTGGCAGGGGAAGGATGCTGTAAAATCTCCATTCCCACCCCACTCCAGGGAAAGGATACTGTAAAATCTCCATTCCCACCCCACTCCAGGGGAAGGATACAGCAAAATCCCCACTTCCTCCCAATCAGCTGGGACTCAGCGGGCAGAGAATAGATGGGGGCGGGGCCAGTCAGAATTTTTACTACCGGTTCTCCAAACTACTCAAAATTTCCGCTATCGGTTCTCCAGAACTGGTCAGAACCTGCTGAAACCCACCTCTGGTTCCAATCCCTTCTAGTACTTTAACCTGGATTTCTTCCTACTTTCTGCTAGCACTGATGACGTTACCCAGTTGAGTACTGAAACGTCCGCCAGAAAACAACCAAGATCAGAGGGCACCAGGGACCCTATAGGACAGTGATGGCGAACCTATGGCACGCATGCCTGAAGTGGCACACAGAGCCATGTCGCCTGGCACACGTGGCGTCGCCCGTTCCTCTTCCGGGTTTTTGGCGCGCATGCGCGTGCAATGATCAGCTGGCTTTTTGCATGAGTTAGTCTTCCGTTTTCCTGTGTGAGCATGCATGCTAGCTAGCTGATCGTTGCATGAGCATGCGCACCAGAAACCCGGAAGAGTAGCTGGCTGAAACTGGAAGGCTCAATAGCTGAAACCGGAAGTTCATTTTTGGGTGCGCTCATGCGCCCTGGGCAGCTCCTGTTCCGGGTTACGGCTCAGATGTGGGAGCACGCCATCACTGCCACAGCACATGTGAGAATGTGTACCATCCCTTCTGATCACTACTTCTGAGTCTATGTATGTTCTAGGGAAGTTCCATATTTTACTTTTCATCTATCAAATTAAAAAATAAATAAGGTGTCCTACCTTATTTTTGTTCACAGGGAACAATTATTTAATTTTAAAAGGGCTATCATAAAAATACTGTCCACATGGCTGCACCAAGCCAGCCTTGGCTGATATGGACATTGAAACAGTAATGGACTTAATTAGAATTCAGATGGGAGAAGATCAAGATAGATCCAGAAGAAGACATTCCCCACCAACTTCAATATTACGGCCAAGAAAACCAACCTGGGATGTATTACTTGCGTAGACCATTCACAGTGAGCCCAGGTGTTTGGAAGCCCTCAAACTGAATTGGGTTGCTCTTTAAGAAAGGCCAGAGCTGACTAATTCTTGAAGCATAAAAGTATTCAAGAATTGCAAGTAAACTATAAACTTAAAAGTGGAACCTGGGAGAGACTGTATGAATATTCATAAACTGGAATAGATCAGCCAATGAATAGGCATAGCAACTAAGTCAGCCAATGAGGGTTGTTTGGGAGCTGAGACAGACTGGAGCCAGGGCGTGTCTTAGTCTGCAGCTTCTGAGTCTGTGCAGGGAAACTAAAACTAGTCTGCTCTACTGAAATGAAATGAATTGTTCTCTCCTGCTTTGTGTTTTGCTTGTAACTGCTACATTGGATGAATCTGCTATTAGTATTGTAAATTTACTTCATGTTTTATTATGTCTATAAAGAAGTTAATGAATCGTGCTGAATCAGTTATCTCTGTGTGCTTTTGGATTTGATTTTTGCAAGAAACTCTGCAATTCCCAACTATCTAGAGCAGAGGTATCCAACCTTGGCAACATTAAGACTTGTGAACTTTGAATGGCTGGGGAATTCTGGGAGTTGAAGTCCACAAGTCTTGCAGTGGCCAAGGTTGGATTCCCGTGATCTAGAGGTTCAATGATGAAAACCATTTGCACAATCCTAGTACTGTAGTAATAATAATTTCAAAAAAGTGTATCTGATTTTCCTAGACTTTTGCCGAGCTTGGCTACGGGATCCTTAACACATCTTACAAAAGTAGTCTATACATATCGTCAGACCCATTCCCCCTTTCAGTTCATCTAGAACATGGGTGTCAAACTCCAGTCCTGGGGACTGGATCCAGCCCGCAGGGTGCTTAGATCTGGACTGCGGGGCCACCCTGGAAGCTGTCAAATTATTCATGAACTGGCAGAGACATGGTAATAAGGTCAGCCAATGAATAGGCATAGCAACTAAGTCAGCCAATTGGGAGCTGAGACAGACTGGAGCCAGGGCATGTCTTAGTCTGCAGCTTCTGAGTCTGTGCAGAGAATTGAAACTGAAACTAAGCAGTCTGTGCATGCTGTCTGCTCTACTGAAATGAAACTAACTGTTCTCTCTGCCTTGTGTTCTGCCTGCAACTTCTACCACATTGGAAGAATTAAATATTGGTATTGTACATTTATCTTCATGTATTATTATGTATATAAAGAAGTTAATGAATCCTACTGGATCAGTCTGCCTATATGTGCTTTCTGGATTTGAAACTCTGACAGAAACAGCGAAGGATCGGCCCGCGGTGCCTCTGCCAGCAAAAATGGAGCTTGGGAGGGGTGGCCCTTCCGAGTTCCATTTTTGCTGGCAAAGGGTTGCAGGAGGCTGTCGCAGCTGAAAATGGAGCTCAGGAGCCCGTTTTCGCTGGCAGAGCACTTAGGCCACCACCCTGACACGAGTGATGATAAACTGGCCATGCCCACCCTGCCCCCCTGAGGTCAAACACAACCCTGATGCGGCCCTCAATGAAATCAAGTTTGACACCCCTGATCTAGACGATAACTCCATGATAACACTGGAAGTTTTCGCTGTCTAAAGCCCCACAACATTTTTTTTTTTAATTTGATTTATATGCCGCCCTTCTCCGGAGACTCAGGGCGGCTTACAATGCGTTAAGCAATAGCCTTCATATTTTTGTATATATATATTTTTTATACAAAGTCAGCTTATTGCCCGCACAAACTGGGTCCTCAATTTACCTACCTTAGAAAGGATGGAAGGCTGAGTCGACCTTGAGCCTGCCTGGGATTGAACTCATAGAAATTACAGGCAGCTGGTGTTAATTACTGCCTTTAGTAGGAGGCATTAGCCCTCTACGCTACACAGGCTCCTCCTTTTTAAAACAACTCCAGCAAGCAAGCCCACAGCTAAACATTAATTATCGTTTCCTTTTAAAATCCAGCATTTTGTACTGGATTCTATCAACTGTCACTTTTGATTTAAGACGCCACCGTTTGCAGATTTGCCAATCCTCATCCAATTTCACTCTCTGGCGAAACAATGGAATTTGCATCTCAAGTTTATAGAAGGTCACTGCAAAACAATTAACGCTTGGGAAGGGGATTTTGCATCAGATAGCTTTACTACCTTTGGGTTTCTGAATTAATATACGTTTATGGTTATAATCTGCCCACCAATCTCTCTGTCCTGATTGAGCTGCAAAGTAAAATGAACATAATTGTGACTACATGAGATAAAATAAGTGCATGTGTTCCCCAAATCCTCTGCAAGAACCCTGTATTAGCCAAAAAAAAAGAGTTAATTTTTCTGTTAACTGAATGGAGGGAATTGTTTAAATGGGAAATAGGAATGCAGTATTATAGAAAGTGGGAAACACAAAGGTATAGGGACCGTGGGAAAAAAATCAGCAAATTGTTCTGTCTGGGTTAAGGCACCAGGCTAGAAACAAAGTTCCACCTTAGCCATGAAAGCCACTTGGGCAACTTTGAGTCGATCATGGTGAGTTCTAGTCCCGCCTTAGGCATGAAAGTTGTCTGGGTGACTTTGGGCCACACCCTAGGAGACTATGAGCTCCAGTCCCCCCAGAGGTGCTATTCATCCAGTTCGTACCAGTTCGGGAAAACCGGTAGCGGCGACTACGGCCCACCCACCCGCCCCAGTGTAATTGTTGTGGTCCGCCAGGAGCCTGCAGAGCTGGCAGTGGATTCAGACAGTGAGGAGGCTGGGGAGGACAATGGGCCAGTCCTGGAGCCAGGTGAAGACCTGGACGAGGGCTTTGTATCAGAGGCAGAGATGGGGCCAGGGCTATCTGGAGAGATGCGTAGACTCCGGAGCCTCCAGAGGCAGATAGCAGAGAAGCAGAGGAAAAGGAGGAGCCTGTTCCTAGTGCACGCATGCGAAGAGCTGCCAGAAGGCAAGAGCAGCTAAAGCCAAAAAGGACGACTCAGGAGTAAGGCCAGGAGATGATTGGCCCCTCCCAGAAGGCTTAAAAGAGCAGCAATGGCTCTTGGGATCTTTGTAGGAAAGTAACGTTGCTACATTTGTTTCTTGTCGGCGTCTCTTGCTTCTGAACTTCATGGGGTTTTGCCAAGAAAAGCCTTTGGCAGGGTGCCAAAGAAGACCAAGGTTGGTGATAAGGCCGAAGGATTGTTTATGAAGGATTTGTTTCAGAATTAATTTGGACTAAGCTGAGAATGAAGTAATTCTCAGAAGTTCTAAGAAAATACGTTTGTTTATGACTGATTGTGTCTGATAATCACTACTTGGGGCCTAGGTTACAACAGTAATGCCGTCCTACTTATCCATGTTTTTGAGATGGGGTGCATGTGCAGAAGGTGCGTGCACAAGCAATGCGCATGCACAGAAGGCCGGGCACATCTGCGGAAGGTGTGCGTGGCAAACCGGTGGTAAGAATATGTGAAGCCCACTGCTGAGTCCTGCCTTAGGCATCGAAACTACATGATTGACCTTGGGCCAGTCATCAGGAGATAGTGAGTACTGATCCCACCTTAGAGTGACTTGGTCTACTCAGTCTCAGCCCAACTCACCTCACAGGGTTGTTGTTGTGGGAAGAATAGGAGGAAGAAGGAGTATTAGGTATGCTCCCTGTCTAGAGTTATCTATAAAAATAATACAGGCAGGATAAAAAATATCTAGAACAGGGGTGTCAAACTCGTGGCGTCGTGTTGTTGTCACGTGATGTATCGTGACTTTTCCCCCCTTTTGCTAAACCGGGGGTGGGAGTGTCCAGCATGTGACACATCTGGCCCACGTGCCGCGAGTTTGACACCCCTGATCTAGAATAAATCAATCAATCGTCTACCCTCCCAAGAGGCAAGGCTGGGCATCACTATCCCTACAAAGATCGCAATGCAACTTACTCGGTTCTCCCACCAGCGTCTCATCCTAGCACTCATCAGACAAGCCCAACCTCTCAGCATTCGTTTTGCTGCCCAACTTTGCAACGCCTGGAAGGACCAGAGATGAGTTCAGAGTCCAAATCAGCTAAATGTCAATAGCCCAGAATGGCAAACAGAGAGCAAAGAGGCCCCACAGGAGGGTATGCAGCCGAAGATTAGTCTCCAAAGGATGCAAGTGTCCAGCAATGAAATATAGATGTGAACCAGAAAACCACGAACACTGTCTGAAATAGTATAAGGTTTCCTGCCTGAGCAGGGGGTTGGACTATAAGATCTCCAAGGTCCCTTCCAGCTCTGTTATCTGTTTTGATTCTGTTTTATATTGAGGCGAGATAGATAGTACCTTATGATTCTTGACAAATGTATCTTTTCTTTTACGTACACCAAGAGCATATGCACCAAGATAAATTCCATTCGATTCCATTCCATTCCATTCCAGTCCAGTCCAGTCCAGTCCAATCTACTCTACTCTACTCTTGTTCTGGTCTGGTCTGGTCTGGTCTGGTCTGGTCTGGTCTGGTCTGGTCTGGTCTGGTCTAGTCTAGTCTAGTCTAGTCTAGTCTAGTCTAGTCTAGTCTAGTCTATTCATAGATAGATAGATAGATAGATAGATAGATAGATAGATAGATAGATAGATAGATAGATAGATAGATAGATAGATAGATAGATAGATGACAGACAGACAGACAGACAGACATAGATGGATGGATGGATGGATGGATGGATGGATGGATGGATGGATGGATGGATGGATGGATGGATGGATGGATGGATGGATGGATGGATAGATAGATATAGACGACAGGTTGATATATGATACACAGATGGATGATAGATGATATATGATATATGATAGATAGATAGATAGATAGATAGATAGATAGATAGATAGATAGATAGATAGATAGATAGATAGATAGATAGATAGATAGATATAGATGACAGGTTGATAGATAGATGATAGATAGATGGATGATAGATGATATATGACAGATAGATAGATAGATAGATAGATAGATAGATAGATAGATAGATAGATAGATAGATAGATAGATAGATAGATAGATAGATAGATAGATAGATAGATAGATAGATTGATCAATTTGGAGTGGGAGCTACCAGAAAGCAGAAACTCTCCCCCCCTGCCCAAGGACTGACTCACTAGCCTTCCTTCCCCCAGACTTCCAAGGATGCTGGTTGAGCATCTGACAGAAGTTGGCCAGTGCGCAGATCGCCATCGGCAGATCACAGATGGCATATGGTGAAGCAGTCATTGTAAATGCCATCCAATTTAAAAAGTCAGTTTGGAATATCACAGCATGAGCTTAGAGAAGCAGTAGAGAAAGAATGGAATCCACTGATGGGCTGTCTGTGGTACAGACCTTCCAAATCAATTTACTCGAAAGGGATCCAAAGGGAGCTAGGTCTCTGTTTGATCCAAAGGGATCTAGGTCTCTCTCCAGAAAAAGCTTCCAGAAAAATAGAGGTCTCAAAACTTTGTGAGGAATAAATAGTCCCCATGAGATGCCAACACATATAAAATGAAGGATCAAGATGCTGTTTACTTATTACATTTATTAGGTTAAAAATAATATTATATCGTAAATTTATTTAGTATTATTTAGTAAAGAATAATACATTTGCTGCTAAGATCTCTCTGTCCTTTACAAAAGTTGCTATTAATCAGTGGTGGGATTCAAATAATTTAACAACCGGTTCTCTGCCCTAATGACCGTCTGGGTGGGCGTGGCCATGGTGGGCGTGGCCAGGGGGTGTGACAGACAGCACTCGGCCTCCTGCACCCCCCCTGGAAGTGAAAATGGGTTGCCGGGGGGATGCGCCCCATTTTGGGCCTAGTAGGCCTCCCTGCAGCCTCCTGGGAGTGAAAATGGGCCGTGGGGAGGGGGGGCTGCACCGCACCTCCCTGTGCCCCGTTTTGGGCCTAGGGAGCCTCCCTGCACTTACCTAGGAGCCAAAATGGGGCGCATGGGGACTCCTGGAAATGGCGAGGCGGGGCCAACCAGCAATTTAACTACCAGTTTGCCCAAACCTGCTGAATCCCACCACTGCTATTAATGGATATGGAAGAATAAGGAAAAAAAGATCTGTGATTTTTCGCAATTTGTCCAACACCTACTTTTAAAGCACTTCCTTACTCAGCAAAAGACGTACCACTACCAAAGTGACAAAGAAGGGGAGAAAAAAAAAAAAGAACAGATTTGAGAGAAAATATGTCCTTCTAATTAATTCCCAGCAGGAATATAACGAAGCGCATGTCTTCCATTACAGTATGTCCCTCTGATGCTTTTTATTGTTTTGCCAAATTCAAGGTCCCAAAATAATAATAAATAAATCGGTTTCTCTCTACAGTTACACGATGTTCGTAAATGCATGTAGATTCCTGAATGGAATTTCCCCAAGTGTATGAGTTTCTATTCCGTTTTGACACATCGATGGATTCGGTGAATGCCCTTTGGCCCTCTGTATTTGGACACGGGTAAACGATTTAACAGATTAACAGAGTTGGAAGGGACCTTGTAGGTCATCTAGTCCAACCCCCCCTGCCCATACATGAGATCCTACACCATTTCTGACAGAGGGCAGTCCGGTCTCTTCTTGAAAGCTCCCAATGATGAAGCTCCCACAACTTCTGAAGGCAACTTTTGTTCCATGGGTTGATTGTTCTCACTGTCAGAAAATTTCTCCTCATTTCTAGGTTGAATCTCTCCTTGATCAGTTTCCATCCATTATTCCTTGTCTGGCCTTCAGGTGCTTTGGAAAATAGCTTGACCCCCTCCTCTCTGTGGTAGCCCCTCAAATATTGAAAAACTGCTATCATGTCTTCCCTGGTCCTTCTCTTCACTAGACCAGCCATGCCCAGTTCCTGCAATTGTTCATCATATGTTTTAGCTTCCAGTCCCTTAATTATCTTGGTTGCTCTTCTCTGCACTCTTTCTAGAGTCTCACCATCTTTTTTTATAGTGTGGTGACCAATTTTCTCAATGAAGAAAGAGAATTACAAAACCACCATGGAAAAAACCAACCCTTTTCTCCCTTCTATCCGCACGTTTGAGACTTCCAAAAATAGGGCCACCAAACTGCATTTTTTCTACTGCTAGAAGGAAAAAGAACCAGAATATTTGCCAATTTAAAGAAAATACAACATTTTTCCATTGTGGTGCTCAGATGGGTCAGGAGAACAGAAGTACTGTTCACCAAAAAGTCTTTGGTCAGCATTTTGCTTCTCACAATAATCAACCAGACATCTGTCAGGCAATGTTTCTCACTCTTGGGTAGCTTTAAGATGTGTGGACATCAACTCCCAGAATTCCCCAGCTAAGTTAAGGCTGCTGGGGAATTCTGGGAATTGAAGTCCACATATCTTAAAGCTACCCAAGAGTGAGAAATAGTGCAGTAATCCAAGCAGGAGATGGGGTTATACCTGGGGTGGGTTCTAAATTTTTTTACTACCGGTTCTGTGGGTGTGGCTTATTTTGTGGGCGTGGCTTGGTAGGGGTGTAATGTGACTGGGTGGGTGTGGCCAACTTTTTTCTTTTAACTTTTAAAAGCATTTTTTCTACACCCTTAAGAGGTTGCAGGAAAAAATGCTTTGAGAAGCCTCTGACAATCAGGCAATTCAGCTGGGATCGCCAGAGGCTTTTAAAGGCATTTTATTTTCCTACAACCTCTTCAGCCAAGAGGTTGTAGAAAAAATTCTTTTAAAAGTAAAAAAAAAAGCCTCTGATGATTGCGTGGCTCAGCTGAGAATGGGGGGTGGGCAGGGATTTTTGCTACCGATTCTCCAAACCGCCCACCGCCATCGCTATCGGATTGGGCGATCCGGTCTGAACTGGGAGCATTTTACCCCTGCTCAATACCGTTTTTATATCGCGCCTCAAAGAAATAGGACTTGGAGCACAACGGTACCATAATGTTGCTTTAGTTATTTTGGTAAAAGCAGAGAGATCTTCCTGGTGCTGCTGTCTTGATCTTAAGAACATGGAAGCAATGTGTCCTTCCACATCATGGCATAGTAGTCAAACTGGTGGCCAGCAACAGTGGGAAAACTCTACACAGGAAAAGTACTACTTCAGATGCCCCCCATTAGCAGCCGCCCAAGTTGGCTACGATTCTCTTAACTTCCGACCACTTTCAAACAAGTTGAGGAAGAATTAAAGCTCCTTCAAAATTGCTGGGTTTTTTTTTCTTTCTCAAAAGGAAACAATAGCATCAATCAAGTTGGAATAGAGAAGAAATCTGTACAGGAAATATTTTTTTTTAAAAATATGCTGATTCAGTTCCTCCTCTGTTTGAATAGCAGAGCAGCTGGATGATCTTATGCACACACTTCAGAAAGCGAAGTGGCAGGCTTCAAATGCACAATGGGAGACAATTGATGGGTCTTCCGTTCCAATGCATAATGGCTCTTGGGTACCACAGTCTAAGAATGCTACATGGATGGATTTATTTTAATTTATCGAGCTGCTCCTCCAAACCATTCTCCTAAAGCATTTACACTGTGGATAAATTCCTCATCTCAGAGAAAAATTGAGAGAGGGGGGCGAGAGGGAGAGGGAGAGGGAGAGGGAGGGACACCCACAGAGAGGTGACAAACACACATAGACAGATAAGCAGGCAGGAGTTCTTGGCACTCTCTATTGTAAGATTGACCGTTTGCTTTCGGAAGTTAGCATGATCGTCAGGAGATAGAGATGATGGATGGATGGATATGATAGATGATAGAAGATAGATAAATAATTATAGATTTACATAGATAGATAGATACCCTATTTCCCCAAAAATAAGACCCAACCGGAAAAATTAGCCCTAGCTTGATTTTTCAGGATGCTTGTAATATAAACCCTACCCCAAAAATAAACCCCAGTTAAGATTGTCAACCAGACAAAAGCGTTTAGTACTATATTTCCACCAAAATAAGACCTAACCGAAAAATAAGCCATAATGCGTCTTTTGGAGCAAAAATTAATATAAGACCTGGTCTTATTTTAGGGAAAATATGATAGATAGATAGATGATAGATAGATAGATAGATAGATAGATAGATAGATAGATAGATAGATAGATAGATAGATAGATAGATAGATAGATAGATAGATAGATAGATGATTGATAGACAGACAGAGTAGATAGATAGATGTAGGAGGTGACCAGGCTGAGCATGAGGGAGAGGTCAAATGCATTATTAGTCTTGGATCTATTATCTACTGCCAATTTGCTTAGATTGTTAGTAATTCAGATGCTTGATATTAGATGATGGATGGATGGATGGATGGATGGATGGACAGAGAGATGGATAGAGAGATGGATGGATGGATGGATAGATGGATGGATGGATGGACGGAGAGATGGATAGAGAGATGGATGGATGGATGGATGGATGGATGGATGGATGGATGGATGGATGGACAGAGAGATGGATGGATGGATGGATGGATGGATGGATGGACGGAGAGATGGATAGAGAGATGGATGGATGGATGGATAGAGAGATGGATAGAGAGATGGATGGATGGATGGATGGATGGATGGACAGAGAGATGGATAGAGAGATAGATGGATGGATGGATATCAAAAGGCCACTCCTGACACCAGTTAATACACCCACTGCCCCATGTTGGATCTCCTTCACTCTGATCTCTCAAGTCAGTAGGTGAAAAGGGGAAAACAAGGCAAGGAAGAAAGAGATCTCAAGGAAATGGTTTCAGTGGCCAGCTCAGTCAATCCTAGTGGTGCTTGCTAATTGTCTAGCCAGCCCTGGGAAGATTTAAGAAGCAAAATCTAGCCTTCAATGGATTTGTCATCACACCATGTTACTGCAGCTCTAGCTGTCTAGCATTATTATATATGCCTTTCCTTCCTTCCTTCCTTCCTTCCTTCCTTCCTTCCTTCCTTCCTTCCTTCCTTCCTTCCTTCCTTCCTTCCTTCCTTCCTTCCATCCATCCATCCATCCTCTTTCTTTCCTCTCTTCTTTTGTCCTTTTCCCCTTTCCTTCCTTCTTTCCTTCTGATCTTTCCTTCATCCTTCTTTCTTGCCCACTTTTTTTTTTTTTAAATTTGATTTATATGCCGCCCTTCTCCGGAGACTCGGGGCGGCTTACAATGAGTTAAGCAATAGCCTTCATACTTTTGTATATTTATACAAAGACAGCTTGTGGCCCCCACAAACTGGGTCCTCAATTTACCTACCTTAGAAAGGATGGAAGGGTGAGTCAACCTTGAGCCTGGGGAGATTCGAACTTACAGTAATTGCAGACAGCTGGTGTTAATCACAATGCTTTTAGTCTGCTGAGCCACCAGGCCCTCCTGCCTTTCTCCTTCTATCTACTCTTCCATCTTCCTTTTGTCAGCCTCCCCTTCCTCCTTCCCTCCCTCCCTCCCTCCCTCCCTCCCTCTTTCTTTCTTTCTTTCTTTCTTTCTTTCTTTCTTTCTTTCTTTCTTTCTTTCTTTCTTTCTTTCTTTCTTTCTTTCTTTCTTTCTTTCTTTTCCTTCCTTCCTTCCTTCCTTCCTTCCTTCCTTCCTTCCTTCCTTCTTTCCTTCCTTCCTTTCTTTCTTTCTTTTTCTTTCTCTTTCTTTTCCTTCCTTCCTTCCTTCCTTCCTTCCTTCCTTCCTTCCTTCCTTCCTTCCTTCCTTCCTTCCTTCTCTCTCCCTCTCTCGCTCTCTCTCCCTCCCTCTCTCTTTCTCTAAAGCTGCACGTCCAAGGACTGTGAAACAGCCAACTGGATTTTAAAGCCTACAAAACTTCCTTGGCTGAACAAATCTGAATTAAAGGAAGCAAAAGAACGAGTATTATCGGGGCAGTTCAAGAGATGATTTCCACAACTTTAATTGCATGTTGCTGTAATACATTTATGAATAAACCCTCACCCAGAGGAGCAACATTAATGTAATTTTTAAGGGGGCTGGGAATCACTGGATTTCTAGGCCTGTAGTTTGAGGCGCCGTGGCTTCCCTCTTCTTTTAATTCATGAATACGTTCAGCAACAAAAGCTCCTATGAACTGCATAAATGGAGCACTCATGGCCATTTATCAGCCATCCTCGCTGTCATATTCAATTATGTATCATTGAAGTGTACACCAAACAGAACACAATACCGAGGGAATACAGCAAGAATCATACAGCCACAGATGATCTTGCCGGAGAAGTCAAAACTCTGTGTATACACTGAGCATAATGAGGGTTGGCTTAAAAAAAAGAGGAAAGACAAAGAGAGAAAGAGGGAAGAAGAGGGGAAGGGATGACACACATATGCCTATTGAATGAAACTACCCTGGGGCACTGGTGAAATCCAATTTTTTAAACTACCGGTTCTGTGGGCATGGCTTGGTGGGTGTGGTGTGGCTTGGTGGGAGTGGCAGGGGAAGGATATAGCAAAATCTCCATTCCCACCCCATTCCAGGGAAAGGATACTGCAAAATCCCCATTCCCTCCTCACTCCAGGGAAAGGATATTTCAAAATCCCCATTCCCTCCTCACTCCTGGGGAAGGATTCTGCAAAATCTCCATTCCCACCCCACTCCAGGGGAAGGATACTGCAAAATCTCCATTCCCTCCCCACTCCAGGAGGATACTGTGAAATCACCATTCCCACCCACTCCAGGGGAAGGATACTGCAAAATCCTCATTCCCTCCTCACTCCAGGGGAAGGATATTGCAAAATCCCCATTCCCTTCTCACTCCTGGGGAAGGATACTGCAAAATCTCCATTCCCACCCCACTCCAGGGGAAGGATATTGCAAAATCCCCATTCCCACCCCACTCCAGGGGAAGGATACTGCAAAATCGCCATTCTCTCCCCACCCCTGGGGAAAGGATATTGCAAAATCGCCATTCCCACCCCACTCCAGGGGAAGGATACTGCAAAATCGCCATTCTCTCCCCACCCCTGGGGAAAGGATATTGCAAAATCGCCATTCCCACCCCACTCGGGGGTCAGCCAGAGGTGGTATTTGCTGGTTCTCTGAACTACTCAAAATTTCCGCTACCAGTTCTCCAGAACCTGTTAGAACCTTCTGGATTTCACCCCTGCCCTGGTCATTGGGTAGTAAATAAGTAATCAACATAAATCATACTAGGATACTAAATAAAACAATATAAATCGTAAGATACGAGGAACAAAGTTATGGTCGTAAGAGGATAAGGAGAGATGTAATAGGAAAGATGATAAGAACAGCAGTCATACAGTCCTTCTATGTGGTTTGACAGTGTTGTGGAAATTAATTGTTTTATCAGAGTGATGGCATGGGGGGGGGGGAGGACTGTCCTTGTGTCCCAAGGACAAATATCGGACGGGGAGACATCTGACATCAGCAAATAGGTTAGTTGATAGAAGGTGCATCCCTTTTATTTGTATTTTACCCACCATCAAATCTACTTAGATCCACAGTGCAAAGCAGAGTTGCAATAGGTGTACCTTTTTAGATGCATATCCAAAGGATTAGATTTGCAGGGGTGTCAAACTGGCGGCCCGCGGGCCGGATGCGTTACATGCAGGCCACGCCCACCCCAGCTCCGCAAAGGGGAAAAACGTCACGAAACGGTAACATGACACTGCGAGTTTGACACCTGTGGATTAGACTCGGGGTCTCCAACCTTGGCAACTTTAAGACTTGTGGACTTCAATTCCCAGAGTTCCTCAGCCAGCTTTGCTGGCTGAGGAACTCTGGGAGTTGAAGTCCACAAGTCTTAAAGTTGCCAAGGTTGGAGACCCCTGGATTAGAGCATTTCAGAGTTTGAAGATAAAATACAGATAGTCCTCAATTTGCAACAATTTGCTTACTGACCATTCAAACTTACAACAACACTGGGAGGAAAAAAGCAACTTATAACAGTTTTTCACACTTAACAACATACGGTCATGTGATCAAAATTCAGGCTCATGTATTTCTGATGGTTATGTGATCACCAGTTGTGGTCTTCCCAACCTGCTTCCTACAAGCAGAGTCATCGGGGGGAAGGCAGGTTCACTTAACAACTGCACGACGTCCTTAACAACTGCAGCAACTTACTTAACAGCCGTGGCCAAAAAGATTGTAAAAATGGGGCAAAACTCACTTAGTAACCGCCTTGCTTAGCAGTGGAAATGTTGAGCTCAGGTTTGGTCGTAAGTCAAGAACTACCTTGACTTAGAAAGAGTGCAGAGAAGAGCAACAAAGACGATTAGGGGACTGGAGGCTAAAAAAGGACGATTGCAGGAACTGGGTGTGGCTAGTTTGATGAAAAGAAGGACCAGGGGAGACACGATATCAGTCTTCCAATATCTCAGGGGCTGCCCCAGAGAAGAGGGAGTCAAGCTAGTCTCCAAAGCACCTGATGGTAGAGCAAGAAGCAACGGATGGAAACTAATCAAGGAACTTAGAACTAAGGAGAAATTTCCTGACAGTGAGAACAATTAATCAGTGGAACAACTTGCCTCCAGAAGTTGTGAATGCTCCAACGCTGGAAGTTCTTAAGAAGATGTTGGATAACCATTTGTCTGAAGATGGTGTAAGGTTTCCTGCCTAAGCAGGGGGTTGGACTAGAAGACCTACAAGGTCCCTTCCAACTCTGTTATTCTATTTCTATTTCTACCTGTAGATCCCCAAGGTTTGAAATATATTTTTAAGTATAAAAGGTAAAAGTAAAGGTTTCCCTCGCACATATATGCTAGTCATTCCCGACTCTAGGGGGCGGTGCTCATCTCCATTTCAAAGCCGAAGAGCCAGCGCTGTCCGAAGACATCTCCGTGGTCATGTGGCCAGCGTGACTAAATGCCAAAAGCGCACAGAACACTGTTCCCTTCCCACCAAAGGCGGTCCCTATTTTTCTATTTGCATTTTTAACGTGCTTTCGAACTGCTAGGTTGAGAGAAGATGGGACAAGTAACGGGAGCTCACCCCGTTACGCGGCACTAGGGACTCGAACCGCTGAACTGCCGACCTTTCGATCGACAAGCTTGGTGTCTGAGCCACTGAGCCACCTTGTCCCTATATTTATGCATTTGTTAGACTAAATGCACAGAATATTTTTAAACAACCACTGTTGATTGTCGGGATGCAATGAGATTCCCAGGAAATATTTGCGAAAGACTTGCATCAGAAGCCTCTGTCTTAGGCAAGATTTTATCATAAAAACGTCTGGGTGGGTAGAGACTAATCTTTAATTGTTTGTTATTTTAAAAAAACTAGGCCTCCAGGTTGCTAAAATAAAAAAACACAGGGTAGCCTGTTGCCTTTTAACATTCTTTTTTAAAGAACTCAGTTCAGACCCACAGTGATAAAAACTGCTAATAGCTATTCATGAGAATAGATTTAGACATTCAAATGCCATTTTCCTTTAACACGTGTTTCCATTCAATGAATGGAAATCTAGAGTGCCTTGTAAAATTTAGCCTTCATAGACATAAAATGAAGCTATTCATTAGAAACTGAATTTTCGTGATTAGCTGTCTTTTTCATGTAAGTAGTAACACTTTACTTTTAGAAAGTTCTCAAGAGTTTTCCAAACTCATAATAATACAAACTTCCTTCCTTCCTTGCTAAAACCTATACCATGATACCAGCACTTCTATACTGAAATTTAACCTTCAGTGCTTTATTCTTCCTTTTAAATAAAAAAATGTAGATTATTCTTCAAAGAAAACATTTATTTACACCCTGTTCTCAGAAGGACCCTTACACTAATTTCTTGGTTTACAGATTTAACACAGTTTCTGTTTTTCTTTCTTCTCCTTAGTAACACTTCATAATATCAAGACCAGTAAAATCAGGTTTTTTTGAGGCAAAATTTTAACTCATGGGAAAATGAAAAAAAAAAAAGACTGATTTCTGGATATTTATAGAAGAGAGACAATTATAGTTATCTCTCAATATTATCAGAGATCCCTGTTGATTTAGTTTTTTGCATTGCTTAGATATCTCTTGTGTGTTTGATTCTTAGCATAGCCAAATCCAAGTAACAGTTTCTGTGTTTTTAACAGTGTTAAAAACTTCAGATCACAACAAATTCATTATACATGCTGCATGTAGAAGACAAGCAAAATTAAAAAAAAATCTTATTTCATCCTAGATTTTTTTTTGGGGGGGGGGGCAGATATTCCTTTTTTAAATTATATTTCTCTTTTTCTTCTTCCTGTTCTGAATCATTTTAGCTACCGTTTCCCAACACAAACGACAACGAACAAATGTCAACACCCTGTCCAATGTTACAAAGCACGATATGCCAGGGAACAGGGCACCAAACTAGAAAGACAGTGCAATAAAAAGAGAGAATAAAAATATTTCTCGGAAGCTTAATTCTGCAAAATCGTCTCTTACTCACACTGGACAAGTATACGGGACTTTCATAAAATGTGCTGCCCGGCTTATGAACTTTGATCCTTCCAAAAAAGTGATGGCTATTTTACCTGGCTCAATTTAGGGAGTTTATCTGTTCTAAAGAACAAAAGATGCTCACCTGTACAGGTTCGTGCCAGTTGTGGGCACAGGTGCATTCTGCGCTTCTACCTCTGCTCATCCCTTTTACTCTCGCCAAGGTTTTCCTGGGGTTTCGTGGCGCATTGTCCCATGTCGGGTGACATTTAGCCTTCGTTTGGGATGACAAAGGTCCCGAAGCTGTCGATGTTAACACCTGGGGATGATGCTGATGATACCCACAATGCCCTGGGGCGTTCTCCTGCCAACTGGAGGTACAATGGACACCTCTGGATAAAGTAGGCATTCCTCGGGCAGCCTCTATCCCATCGGAGTCACGGCAGCAGCTATGCTGCCGAGGAAGGTACGTCTTCATGGTCAGAGACTGGGATCAGATCCACCTGCCCACTTTCCCTTTCTTGGCAGACGGAAAGTCCTGTTTCCCTTAAGCCAAATACTTTTGACAGCTGCTATCAGCGGTGCATCGTGGGAGCAGGGAGAGAGAGCGGAGAACCGCACAGAGCATCATCTGCTGGTCGCTCTTTGTCAATAAATGACTTGACGCGCAGAGATGCTTTGGCAGCAATCCTGGCGGCTGCTGGCAGAAGCGATCGATTGCTTCCCACAGCTGGGGTGAACTTCAAACCCATCCCTTCTAGGATGACGGACAAGGAGAAGGAGGAACAGAAGGCAACCAGAAAAACACCAATAAGTAAAAAGGAGGGCCGTTGTGTAGAATTCTGACTCTTTATTGCTAGGCACACTAAGCAAATTCCTGATCTAGCTCTGTCTTCTTTAAGGAATGCATTCGTCTTGCACTCTCCGAGGCTTTCTTTTGGGGAAGAGCTAACCTACGAAGAAATGAGGTTTAATAAGCACGGCTGCCTTCAAGGAACAAGCATTTCCACCCCTATCAGACATAAACACAGCCTCTCTCTCTCTTGCTTCGAAGGAAGCTGATTTGAGTTTGACTGAAAGGGAAGGCAATAGTGTGCCTACTATCCCTGGCCTAATATTCTTTTTTTATTTACTCTTTTCATGTATTCAAATTATTTATTTTATTTATTTATTTATTTTATTAAATTTATATAATTATAATTATGTTAATACTTTTACCTGTTATCTTATATACGCTTGACAAATAAACATGCACAGGGTGGGGCACATGTATAGGGTGGGACTGTGTGTGCATGTGTGTGTGGGGGCTGGGCACACGGTCCCCACGCACTTGCCCCCCCCATGCACAGGGTGGGGCACATGTACAGGGTGGGACCGTGTGCGCATGTGTGTGTGGGGGCTGGGCACACGGTCCCCACACACTTGCCCCCCCATGCACAGGGTGGGGCACATGTACAGGGTGGGACCGTGTGCGCATGTGTGTGGGGGGCTGGGCACACCGTCCCCACACACTTGCCCCCCCATGCACAGGGTGGGGCATATGTACAGGGTGGGGCACATGTGGGGGGGGGGGCTCCCACATGCCTGGGGGTGGGGTGGATGCGGGGGGGAGCGTGCACACATTGCATTTTGGGGGTTGGGGTGCACATATTTGCACACATGCACTTTGGGCATACGGTCCGGAAAAGGTTAACTATCATTGGTTTACACAATCTTGCCTTTCCTGGAGATTTTTGATCCATATGCTAATGGAGCTCAATTCTGTTTAGCTTTTTCACCCAGATAGGTTAGCCACCTGAAGAGAAGAAGGATGTAACGTATTCATTTATTTATATATTCAGTTTCTATAAACTGCCCATCTCCATCCATGCACGCATAAATAAATAAATATTGCTTAAACGCCTGAAAAATGCTAAGTGGAATTCCAAAGTTGATAGAACTTCTCTTCTGGAAATCTATCATCCCATCTAAAACGAGCCAGAAATGGGCCGAGAGGCACCGTACAGCATCCCACAGATCTAATTACCCTTAATTCAACAGCGAAACACTTCTCTCTGAAAAAAAGACTAATTCCTGCTTTTTTTTTCAGTTCAATTGAAATTTCAGTCCCGTTTTCCCAATGGGACCACGCTCCAAGTTCAAATTTATTTTGCAGCTAAGCAAATGATTACTGCAGCTCATTAAGCCATCCGTGAAAAAAAAAAAACGAGAAGAAAAAGGGAAATGTGGTGTTTTTTTAAGATGCTGTTCCAGGACTGAACCTCTGCTTGGGGGGGGGGGGGCAGGGAGGCACACACAAATGTATTATTTGAAGTTTCCACCAGGTGGCTCAAGGCTCACTCGACAAAGGAGAAAAATAAACAAGTTATAGTAACACACACACAGCCTCTTGTCCCTCTACTCTAAAGCCTTGGAGAGCTGAGAGAGAATGAAATATTCTAGGAAATATTAAAAAGGCAGAATATTATATTTTCCCTAAAGGAGAAACATGCTTCTAAAGACAGAAACTCAGGGCCTCAGCTCCCTGCCTCCCCGCCCCCAGGCCTGAGGAGAAGGGGGTGCAGCCGGAACATTGTTCCGGGGCCCATGTAACTCAAAGGGGGCTCATGAAGGGGAATTTTTTAATTTTTTTTTTACAAAACCAAATTTTTAAAAAGAAAAAACAATATTGGATGGCTACTTCATACTCTATTATTAGTATTAATAATAGTATTATTAAGTATTATTGTTTTTGTTATCATGTGTCTCTCTCTCACACACGCACACATATTCGGGATACAGCAATCTCCTTTAAGTGGTCAGTGAAGCTCAAAACAACCATCCCAATATTTTGTTCATTTCAATTTCCTTGATTTTTTTCCCCTTTGAATGACCACGTAATGATTCCACTTTGATGACCTTGCATCAAAGTGGAATCGGCGCAACTGAATGGAGCTGAGCATTTACTGGCCGGGTGCCCTTCCTGACGCCTACATGGAGTTCGCAGCAGACGATTACTCATTGCGCCCAGAGAGAGAAATATCTACCACTACCTAGGACTGAACTCACAGCCTCCTAATTGTAAGGCGAAAGGTCTAGGCCACGCCGCCGCTCTTCAATTTCCTTGAATAAAGCCAAAAACAAGGAAGAAAAGAACAAGAAGCAAAAAAGCAAACAGAGAAGCATCTTTTTCACCAGTAAAGCGACTTTCCAAGAGTTGGAAAATGGATCCTCTTGTGACTGCGGAAGTACTCAAGGCTATTTCCTCACTTGACTCCTCCTCCTTGCCTGGCTGTGTTTTCCTCAATATTCAAGATGCCTTCTCACAGGACTCCCAAGATTTATTTGTCATAAGAAGATTGCAACATTATATCTTGGTTACCTGGCATTTCTACTCTGGTGCGAAGAATTGGGACCACACATGGTTCCAACTAAGATGATTTACTGATCAGGTCTATTCATAAGAAACTACTCAACTAATGGCCAGCACTAACTTGGAGCTAGATAAGAATCAGTGAATAGGAATATGGAAGACAGGTCAAAAAGAAAAAAAGCATAGTGACTAAAGTATTGAAGCGGGCAAGAGATGATGGATAGATGATCTTTTGTTTTTGGTGTTGTTTTGATTTGCCTTCCTTTTCGTCTTACTTTCCTTTCTTTTGTTTGTAGGCATGTGACACAATTAGAAGTTAGGTGGAATAGAAAGAAACTATTTTTTAATATAGGATGACATGATTAAAAGTTAGAATACGAGATAGAAATAAGAGAAAAGGGGAATATTAGTGTATACACTATTATATAATAAAGTAAGAGTAATAATAAGAGAAAACATGGAATAATTGAATAATGAAAAATTGTGAATATATATCAATATGTATCACTATTAGAAATATATAAGTTGGATTGAAAGTAATAATTATGACTAATGCTATTAGTCTTATTTGTATTAGATTATAATAAAATAAGAGTAATAATAAGAGAAAACATGGAATAACTGAACAAGGATAGATTGCAACTTTATATTAATAGGTATTATTATTATAATAAATATAAACTGGATTGAAAGTAATAACTATGGCTAATGATATTAAGCTTATTTGTATTAGAATGTATGACACCCAGGCATCACACTGTTCACGCATTGATATGTATGTAAAAAATAAAATTAAAAAATAACTTTAAAAAAAAGAATCAATGAAAATCAAGAAGGGTTGTTCTTAGACCGTTTGTGGGAATGTAATGATTCTAGGCTGATTGCTCGCTTGACTCTGCTCCTAGGCTCTGCCTGTTCTTCTTGTACAATCCTGTTTCTAAATATGTACAGACAGGGGTGAAATTCAGCAGGTTCTGACAGTTGCTGGAGAACCGGTAGCGGAAATTTTGAGTAGTTCAGAGAACCAGTACATACCATCTCTGGCTGGCCCCAGAGTGGGGTGGGAATGGAGATTTTGCAATATCCTTCCCCTAGGAGTGGGGAGGGAATGGGGATTTTGCAGTATCCTTCCCGTGGGGTGGGGTGGGAATGGGGATTTTTCAGTATCCTTCCCCTGCCATGTCCAATAAGCCACACCCACCAAGCTACACCACGCTCACCAAGTCATGCCCACAGAACCACTAGTAAAAAAAAATTAATTTCACCACTGGGTACAGAGTTGAAATATGCACAAAGTCTTTCCTGATCAATATCTTTTGAAAGTCATGAACCAGCTTCTGGTTTTATTGGATGGGGTTTTTTTTAAAAAAAATTGATTTATATGCCGCCCTTCTCCAAAGACTCAGGGCGGCTTACAATGCGTTAAGCAATAGCCTTCATACTTTTGTATATTTATACAAAGTCAGCTTATTGTCCCCACAAACTGGGTCCTCAATTTACCTACCTTAGAAAGGATGGAAGGCTGAGTCAACCTTGAGCCTGGTGAGATTCGAACTGGTGTAATTGCAGACAGCTGGATGTTAATTACGGTGCTTAGTCTGCAGAGCTAAACCAGGGTTCCTTGAACAACATGGAAATTCCATTTATGTTTTCACTTTCTAGTTAGGACGATAATGGAAAATCCTGATCAGTGGACTTTGTTGTGTGGAAACATTCAAAAGGGACCACTAGACCTCAGAGAATATTTCAGCAAGGTCTATAAAAAATATTGTTACAATACACACAAAAAAAGGGACAGGAGAATATAACATTATAGAATAAACATACACACATTTTTAAAACAATCTGAAACTCATGGCCCTTTCAACCAAGCCACTTCTAGGTTTTGCCTCTTGGGAGCTATATCAGTTTTGACTGCTTTCTCATATATCAGACCATTTGATTGATAGGACTCCGGTACAGGAGGAACTGGGGAGTTCCTCTGTAGAAAGGGAAGAATAAAACTTCTCAAAATGGCTATTGAGGTGGAAGATCTTTAATGGAAAAGCAGAGTCAGCTGTAGAGTACATAAAACTATTTGTAACCCTCAGTTGCCAGAAAATCTATAGCGAAAACTACAAAAGAATCACTCTCAGCTCTAAGAAGGATGCAGTGTTTAATCACTTCTGAAATCTTGCCAAGAAAACGGTAGGAATTTGTTCAGGCAGTCATCAGGAGTTATGACTGAGAGGATGGGGATGAAAGGAGGAAGAAGGAGGAAAGAGGAAGGAGGGAGGAAGAGAAGGAGAAGAAGGAGAAGGAGAAGAAGAAGGAGGAGAAGGAGAAGAAGAAAAAGAAGAAGGAGAAGGAGAAGAAGAGGGGGAGAAGGAGAAGAAGTAGAGGAAGAGGAGAAAGAGAAGAAGAGGAGGAGGAGAGGAGAAAGAGAAGAAGAGGGGGAGGAGAAGGGGAGGAGGGGAAAGAGAAAAGAAGAAGAAGAAGAAGAAGAAGAAGAAGAAGAAGAAGAAGAAGAGGAGGAGGAGGAGGAGGAGGAGGAGGAGGAGGAGGAGGAGGAGGAGGAGGAGGAGGAGGAGGAGGAGGAGAAGTAGAGAAGGAGGAGAAAGAGAAGAAGAAGAGGAGAGGAGAAAGAAGAAGAGGAGGAGGAGGAGGAAAAAGAAGAAGAGGAGGAGGAGGAAGAGAAGGAGGAGGAGAAAGAGAAGAAGAGGAGGAGGAGGAGAGAAGGAGGAGAAAGAGAAAAGAAGAAGAGGAGGAGGAGGAGGAATCCTTGAGTTTCTTTCTTAAACTTTCCCATTTTTCTGGCTAAATTCATGCTGTACTTCAAGGCCAAACAGTTCTGCAGTCCTTTACACATGTCCAATGAGCACTTTTCCCGGACACCAGTTCCTTAATGCAACCGTGAAAGATTCAGTTCCTTTGCTGGTTTTGTGGCTAAGCAGAAGTTTGAAATTACCATCATCAGGCAATCAATTTCGTCTCCCAGCTCCAACCTTCCGTCTGATCAGAATGCTCCGGGAAAAGCCAACTCCGAAGGGATAAAAATCTATTGCCTCCTTCATGCCTCAGTAGTGAGCGATTCTGAATTTTAATGAATCGCTGGCAGGAGTAATTCCCTTCATTAACAAGGTTTTGAAGTAAAAAAAAAAAAGAGAGAGAGAAATTGGATCTCAAACCTTTACTCCCTTCTTTGCGTAATGCTACCAAACCTTTCGTCTTCCTTTCCCTTAATTTGCAATTTGAATGCGTCCTCCTGCCTTGTTAAGCGCTCCCATACAACATGGCAAGCCCTTGACACTTCGGTGAGCTGCACCTCTTCCTCTCTAACAGCAGTTTTTGTTTTTCTACTTTGCTACTACCGTAAGCCTCTTGTAACCACAGAGCAACCAGGGAACGTGGAATAAGCGTACCGAGATGAGCTCCGTTGGCACGTATTCAACGCAACGCAACCCCTATTCAAAAGTTGTCTTCTGCCTTGTCGCGTACAGTAGTGGCCAAAATTGTGGAAACCTTTTGGGAAAAGTGTATTTTTGAGGTTTGATGGCTAATAACACCACTCGTTTGGGGGAGATTCAAGATAATCTTATTCCACTGCTAGAATGGCCTGGGAATAGCCCAGACCTTAACCCAGCGGAAAATCTATGGCGCCGACTAAAGAAACTTGTTAGTCAGAAGCGACCCAGCAATAAAACCCAGTTAATAGAAGCAACAATTCAATCTTGGTTTCACATTAGAACAGCTGCAGAACTAAAAGACTCAGTTCACTCCATGGGAAGACGTTGTAAGGCCGTAATTCATGCTAAAGGTTACCCAACTATTAACTGGCATGGTGATAATTTTTGTAGATCTCGTTTTTTCTACGTGTTTCACTTTTCTTCTTTATACTGTAACCGCTATTCTCATAGCAAATCCTTCCTGAAAGTTATTGCATATTACATTCTTGATCAAATAATCTTCCCATTGATATGTAATTTTTATGGTACTCCTCCCCCTAAAAATGGTGTTATTAGCTAGTTTTAGAAAATACACTTTAAAGACAAATACAGTTTGTTTTTACTTGGCCAACATTTTTTTCCCTAGGAATGCTTCTCTCTGTTTGCAGCTGCCTCCGTATGTTTTCGTGGCTGCCCGTTCGTCAAAATTAAATAGCACCCATCGCCGATAAAGTCGCTACCTCGGGTTACGCAATCAAATTGGGAAGAAACCTCAGGGGACAACTGATTTAATATTCTGCAATACGATGGCATAATCTCATATTTTAAACACTCCTGACAGATGCCCATCCCTTGTGAGACTCTAAGGAGGGAGATATCACAATATCCTCAGGCATGGTTGTTAAGGAAGGCTGAAATTGCATCTCTTCAATCATATCTTCAGGAGGCGGGGAGAACTGATATCTAGCTTATATCTTCTCATCAACCTCATTTACTCTAGCTGGGATATTCTGAAAGCAAGATGCAGATACACTTAGGTTTTCTGTACATTTTTAATCCTAGAGTTAATCGTTCACATTCTAATCTTAGAATTTTAAGACTTAGATGTCATCAAATCTACCTTCCTTTTTTTTCAGGAACAGTCTGGTAAGTGCCACAACGCCTGGCTTATTTTTTATTTTATTTAGGGCGTAGCATCTGCAGATATCATGCGATCATGGATATACCAATAGTCCTCGATTTAAAACCAATCATTTAATGACCAAGGTTACGACCCTGGAAAAAGTGACTTATGACCGTTTTTCACGCTTACAACTGTTGCAGAATCCCCATGGTCTTGGGATCAAAATTTGGACTCTTGACAACTACCATATTTTTTGGACTATAAGACGCACTGGAATATAAGACGCACCTAGATTTCGAAGAGGAAAATTATAGTTTTTGGCCTCTGAACTTCAGGTTTTTGCCCTTCCCATCCCTCAGGACCACTCTGCAGGCCTCCCAAACCCTCTGTGCGTCCGGTTTTTTGTGAAAAAGGGGCCTGTTTTTGGCTTTCCTACTCCCCCACGCATACCATTTTTTCCCTCTCCAGTCCTCAGGAGCACTTTGCAGGACTCCCAAGCCCTCATGCATCCCCTTTTTGCCAAAAATGGGCCCAAAGAAGAAAGGAAGGAGGGAGGGAGGGAGGGAGGGAGGGAGGGAGGGAAGGAGGGAAGGAAGGAAGGAAGGAAGGAAGGAAGGAAGAAGGGAGGGAGGGAAGGAGGGAAGGAGGGAGGGAGGGAGGGAGGGAGGGAGGGAGAGAGGGAGGGAGGAGGAAGGAAGGAAGGAAGGAAGGAAAGAAAGAAAGAAAGAAAGAAAGAAAGAAAGAAAGAAAGAAAGAAAGAAAGAAAGAAAGAAAGAGGGAGGGAGGGGAGGAAGAAAGAAGGAAGACAGGCAGGAAGGGGAACAAAGGAAGGAAGGAAGGAAGGAAAGAAAGAAAGAGGGAGGGAGGGAGGGGAAGGAGGAAGGAAGGCAGGCAGGAAGGGGAATGAAGGAAGGGGGGAAAGAAGGCAGGCAGGAAGGAGAACGAAGGAAGGAAGGAAGGAAGGAAGGAAGGAAGGAAGGAAGGAAGGAAGGAAGGAAGGAAGGAAAGAAAGAAAGAAAGAAAGAAAGAAAGAGGGAGGGGGAGAAGGAAGGAAGGAAGACAGGCAGAAAGGGGAACAAAGGAAGGGGGGAAGGAAGGCAGGCAGGAAGAGGAATGAAGGAAGAAAAGAAAGAAAGAAAGAAAGAAAGAAAGAAAAGAAAGAAAGAAAGAAAGAAAGAAGAGGGAGGGGGAGGAGGAAGGAAGGAAGGCAGGAAGGGGAACAAAGGAAGGAAGGAAGGAAGGAAGGAAGGAAGGAAGGAAAGAAAGAAAGAAAGAAAGAAAGAAAGAAAGAAAGAAAGAAAGAAAGAAAGAAAGAAAGAAAGAAAGAAGGAGGGGGAGAAGGAAGGAAGGAAGACAGGCAGAAAGGGGAACAAAGGAAGGGGGGAAGGAAGGCAGGCAGAAAGAGGAACGAAGGAAGAAAAGAAAGAAAGAAAGAAAGAAAGAAAGAAAGAAAGAAAGAAAGAGGGAGGGGGAGGAGGAAGGAAGGCAGGCAGGAAGGGGAACGAAGGAAGGAAAGGAAGGAAGGAAGGAAGGAAGGAAAGAAAGAAAGAGGGAGGGAGGGAGGGGGAGGAGGAAGGAAGGAAGGAAGGAAGGAAGGAAGGAAGGAAGGAAGGAAGGAAGGAAGGAAGGAAGGAAGGAAGGAAGCTCTATGCTCAGTAGTTCTCTATGACTGATATAACTTGTAATGTACCGATAAAACCTGTATATCTATACATCAGGCTTGGCTGACTAATTTCTATATGTGTTGTACTAACCCACTTAATATGGTTTCAGAACCACGTTTTCGATGGTGTCGAGGGAATCAACCATCAACGGCAGTTTCCAGATTAGTTTTCTTGGAAACATGTTGGAAAACTGGAGACAAAGCAAACAAAGCTTTGGGCTATATTAGTGCTGATAAAAAATAATGAGAAATTACAGGTAAGCTTTGTTTCTGCAGTTTGCTGGGAGGAGAGGCAATAAAAGTATTTCATTTATTCCAGTTCGAAGATGAATCCGATAACGTGAACACTGCTTGCACTAAGAAATACTGTCATCCTGCATGTGGGAGGTGTATTTTTTTTACAAGGAAAAAGAGACAAAGTGAAGGCATGAATGCCTTTTAAAAAGCATATGTTTATGACTTTGGACAATTACAAGACTCTTTAACGATTGAGGAGCATGTGGAATAATAAAATCTGAAAGTGTAAGAACCCGGAGGATGATTCAGGGGACGTGATTTAACATTGGGACATGTCAATCCTGTTGTAGAGCAAATGAGCTATCAATAACTCTGTTAACTCTGCAGCTGCCAAAAAAATTAATAGAGGGATAGAATCAGTGGTAGGTTTCAAATTTTTTTTACTACCGGTTCTGTGGGGTGTGGCTTGGTGGGCGTGGCACGGGGAAGGATACTGTAAAATCTCCATTCCCTCCCCAATCCAGGGGAAGGTTACTGCAAAATCCCCATTTCTACCTGATCAGCTGGGACTCGGGAGGCAGAGAATAGATGCGGGTGGGGCCAGTCAGAAGTGGTATTTACCGGTTCTCCGAACTACTCAAAATTTCCATTACTGGTTCTCCAGAACTGGTCAGAACCTGCTGAAACCCATCTCTGGATAGAATCAAGATCACGTCTACTTTGGGTACCACTTTATAATACCTCAATAAGACCACACTTGAAATACTGGAATAAGCGACATAAAAAAAAGATGTGGAGACTCTAGAAAGAGTGCAGAGAAGAGCCACAAGGATGATTAAGGGACTGAAAGCTAAAACGTATGAAGAATGGCTGCAGGAACTGGATATGTCTCATTTGATGAAAAGAAGGACTAGGGGAGACATGATAGCAGTCTTCCAATATCTCAGGGGCTGCCCCAGAAGAGGGAATCAAGCTATTCTCCAAAGCAACTGAGGATAGGACAAGAAGCAATAGGTGGAAACTCATCAAGGAGAGAAGCAATTTAGAACTAAGGAGAAATTTCCTGACAGTTAGAACAATTAATCAGAGGATCAACTTGCCTCCAGAAGTTGCAAATGCTCCAACACTGGAAGTTTTTAAGAAGACATTGGATAACCATTTGTCTGAAATGGTGTAGGGTTTCCTGCCTGAGCAAATTACAAATGCACTGTAATTTAACTCCAGCTGTCTGCAATTTAAGTTCGAATCTCCAGGCTCAAGGTTGACTCAGCCTTCCATTCTTTCTAAGGTAGGTAAACTGAGGACCCAGTTTGTGGGGGCAATAAGCTGACTTTGTAAAATATACAAAAGTATGAATGCTATTGCTTAACGCATTGTAAGCCGCCCTGAGTCTCCGGAGAAGGGCGGCATATAAATCAAATTAAAAAAAATATTCTGGGAATGAAAATACTCATATCTGAGACCTGGAGTTTATGCAAAGTTTATACCAGTTGTCCTGGGGGGTGGGGGTGGGAATCCATAAATTGCAAAGGCTGAACCATTTTGCAAACATGTGCAGAACTAACGATAAACATTTATAGACTTAAATATTATTTGCACTACAAAAAAAGGAGGATCCTTCAGAGAAAACTTTTTATTGAGCTGATTTTAAAAAGAAGGAATAGAAGGTTAATGGATTGTTGTGTTATTATTGATTTACTTACTATATACTATACTATACTGTGTTTTCCCGAAAATAAGAAAATAGGAGCCCTCAAGCAGTCACATTCACGACAAACAACTTTATATATATATATAATATAATGCTATAAAACTACTTTTTAAGTTAGCTGTAGTCCTCAACTTACTACCATAACTGAGTCCAAAATTTCTGTTGCTACGTGAGACAGTTGTTAAGTCAATGACATAGTAAGACTGTTGCTAAATGGGACCGTTGCCTCACTTTACGACCTTTGTTGCCACAGTTGTTAAGGGAATCACAGCAGTTCTTAAGTCAGTCACATGGTTGTTAAATGAATCTGGCATCCCCATTGACTTTGCTTGTCAGAAAGTGGCCAGAGGGGATAACATGACCCCGGGACACTGCAACCGTCATAAATGTGAATCAGCTGTCAAGCATCGGAATTTTGTTCATGTGACCATGAGGTCGTAAGTGTGAAAAATCGTCACAGGTCACTTTTTTTCAGTGACTTGTAATTTCAAACAGTCTAAACTTGATCTGTCCCCCTCTACATACACCCACAAAAACACAGCCAGTCGAGGGTTAAAGAAGCACTGGGCACACACCACAGTCCTTATCTCCAACTTGGCAGCGATATTCACACCGTCTGCCAAGTGCTTTAATTGTTCACAGAAAGAAAATCACATACGTAGCTTTGCCAAAATCCGTTCTTTTAGCAGCTTCAGGCTCCAATGACTACCAGATTGAGTTTTGTTCGTCACAGGGATCACTGACCACCACCCTCTCTTATATAGTCTCTGGGGTGTGATCCAGTGACTCATTGGTCCTGTGACTCAAGTCCAGTGACTCAGGTCTATTCCCTCGCACGCCTCCTCAGCTGCTGCAAGCGCTTATCTCGCCTTCGTTGATGTGCGTCCAGGAATGACGTCTCTCCCTCACTCTCATCTGAGACACCTGTTTCCCCACTACTTTGCTCTCTTTCAGCTGGCACCTGAGACTGTGCCAGAGGGGGGGGGGCTGGGAGATCTGGCTGGCTCCTCTTCCTCATGCTCAGAGCTTCCTTCCTGAAATGGGATAGGCTCAGAGGACGGGGCCACAGCAAAACTGTTGTAAACTGAGAACTATTATAGGAAGTTAGCACTATTTATACATGGGCACAACAAATACGATGTTGTATGTTATAGGGGTGATTTTATCTTATTTTACTGATCTATATATTAAATCATTGTATTTTATTCCAATTTCATTTCAAATTGATTTTATTAATAATTTGTGTTTGGAACTCTGTGTTTTATTACGGCCTGTGGGCTAATCGCTAAACTAAACTAACTAACATTCAAATACCGACTGTATCAAATCTTGCAAGTAAGAAGACTACAGTAGTGGCCAAAATTGTGGAGACCTTTAGGGAAAAGTGTATTTTCTAAAACTAGCTAATAGCACCACTGTTTTTTTGGGGGGGGAGTAATCCCGTAAAATTATATATCAATGGGAAGATAATTTAACCAAGAATGTAATGCAACAACTTTCAGGAAGGATTTGCTATTAGAACAACATTCAAAGTATAAAGAAGAAAAGTGAAACACGTAGAAAAAACGAGATAGAAAAATTATCACCCTAGAAAAAACAAGATATAAAAAAATGATCCCCACGTCAGTTAATCCTTAGTTGGGTAACCTTTAGCATGAATGACGGCCTTACAACGTCTTCCCGTGGAGTGAACCAAGTCTTTGAGTTCTGCAGCTGTTATAATAATGCGAAACCAAGATTGAAGGGTTGCTTCTATTAACTGGGTTTTATTGCTGGGTCTTTTTTTTTGATTACCAAATTACTTTAGTCGGCTCCATAGATTTTTAATTCGGTTAAGGTCTGGGCTATTCCCAGGCCATTCCAGCTGTGGAATATGATGATCTTTAAACTCAAAAAAAAAAAAAAAAAGTGGTGTTATTAACCATCAAACCTTAAAAATATATTTTCCCCACAAGGTTTCCACAATTTTGGCCACTACTGTATGTAAAAGTTAAATGCAGTTTTGAATATATATATATATATATATATATATATATATATATATATATATATATATATATATATATATATGTAGGTCTTTGGTTATTCGGGTCTTCTCCCGCGTAGAATTGGAAGTATCTTGGCGATGTTTCGACGAAGTCTCATTCGTCATCTTCAGGCTGGTGTTCTCGGCTTCGTGCATGAAGCCGAGAACACCAGCCTGAAGATGACGAATGAGACTTCGTCGAAATGTCGCCAAGATACTTCCAATTCTACGCGGGAGAAGACCCGAATAACCAAAGACCTACATACAAACACCCGCGAAAACCTCAGAAAACAAATATATATATATATATATATATATTCAGGAGAAAGGTTGCAACTTGCAAGTCGTAGAAAAATGAGGTTTAAATTGGAGGCAAAGGGTAGATTTTGAAGCAAAAGGCTGTTTTAAGGATGAAAACGGCTTCTTTAAACCTTGTAGAATGTTCCCGCAACAAACGAGCTTTCTACCGCTGATGAATTTAAAGATGTGTTCAGGGGATTGGAAATGCCTACAGGGTTCAATTCAATTAAATGGAATTCACAGAAAATTACTGTAGCCTTTTTGCTCTAAGGAAAATTGCTATACGTTGAAGGGTAGAAGTTGAGCAAGAATTGAACAGATGAGAAACGTAGTAAAAAAAACAACAACCAGTGAGCGGATTGAACGAAGAAGCCCAGTTGTAATTGTGGAGTAACCAGAAACGGAGAAAAAGAGGTTTGGGGTCCAGGAATTTAAATAAAACTCTTTGGAGAGAAGGTTATCAGCTGCTGGCAGTGGAAGAAATTACTAGTAATTGTTCAGAGTCTTAGTGGCAAGTAATGGATTTTGGCAAATTCAGTTAGAGGGGAAGGAGTCCAGGCTGAGTAATTTGCCGCACTCTTTGGAAGTCTCTGATTTAAATAGTGGCCCTTCGATATTTCTTTAGCTCCAAAAGCACAGAGAAAGGTGATAGAGCAGACTCTAGATTGTGAATGGATAAAACAGGTAGTCCTCGAATTACAACTATCCGTTTAGTGACTGTTCGAAGTTATAAGTTACATGGGAGGAAAAATCATTTATGTTCTTTTTTACTGCTGTTGCAGCTTCCCCAAGAGTCATGTGACCAAAATCCGGATGCTTGGCTCAGCCTTCCATCCTTCTGAGGTCAGTAAAATGTGAACCCAAATTGTTGGGGGTTAATATGTTAACTGTAAACTGCTTAGAGAGGGATGTAAATCACTATAAGTTGTATATAGGTCAAAGAGCTATTGCTAAGGAAGGAAGGAGGGAGGGAAGGAGGGAAGGAAGGAAAGGTGAGAGGGAGAGAAAGAGGGGAGGGAAGGAAGGAAGGAAAAAAGAGAGAGATGGGAAGGGAGGGAGGGAGGGAGGAGTTGTGGTATAACAGTGGTTAGAATGCAGTATTGCAGGCTAATTCTGCCAACTGCCAGCAGTTCGATCCTGATTGGTTGGCTCAGCCTTCCATCCTTCTGAGGTAGGTAAAATGAGGACCCAGATTGTTAGGGGCAGGGGTGAAATCCAGCAGGTTCTGATTTTGAGTAGTTCGGAGAACCGGCAAATACCACCTCTGGCTGGCCTCAGAGTGGGTTGGGAATGGAGATTTTGCAGTATCCTTCCCCCAGGAGTGGTGAGGGAATGGGGATTTTGCAGTATCCTTCCCCCAGGAGTGGGGTGGGAATGGGGATTTTGCAGTATCCTTCCCTGCCACGCCTACCAAGCCACACCCACCAAGCCACGCCCACAGAACCAGTAGTAAAAAGTATTGAATTTCACCACTGGTTGGGGGCAATAGGCTGACTCTATAAAACCGCATAGAGAGGGCTATAAAACACTGTATACACTATATAAGTCTAAGTGCTATTGGTGAATCTATTAGAAAAAGAAATTAAAACTAGCAAAGTCAGTAAGGAAGCCGGATGGAAAAATTGACATCACAGTCATGTGATTCTCACATAACGACTGCGATGATTTACTTAACAACCATGCCAAAAAAGTCATAAAATTGGGTAGGTTCATGTAATGCCTCACTTAATAACTGCACTGCTTCATAATTAATTTTCCAGTTCCTATTGCGGTCATAAATCGAGGACTACTTATAGTCTCACATGCTCATGCTAGGAAAACGTTAAAAGGAAAGTGTCTATGGAGATTCTCAGTCATCCAGGTCATGATTGTCCCAAAGGTGCTTTTTCAAGAGGCCACTGGACTTTATGGTTTTTCTTTGAAGAGGTTTCACTTCTCATCCAAGAAGCTTCTTCCGTTCCTCACCATCCAATCAGAACTGAAGTCCAGTTGCCTCTTGAAAAAGCACCTTTGGGTTACAAAGAAAGAACAGAACTACGAAGGTATCTGACTATCAGCTCTTTTTGGTGGGCTGGGTCAAGTAAACGCAGAGCAGGGAGTTTAAGAAATGCTCTTTATTGTAATAATGGGGGGAATAACAGCTGTGGCCAGGGGAGCTTTTTATCAGGTCCGCCTGATACGCCAGTTGTGGCCCTTTCTAGATCGGGACTCCCTACGCACAGTCACTCAGGCGCTCGTCACGTCTCGCTTGGACTACTGTAATGCTCTCTACATGCGGCTCCCCTTGGGATGCATCCGGAGGCTTCAGCTGGTACAGAATGCGGCCGCGCGGGGGATTATGGGAGCGACAGGGCGCTCCCATGTGACACCTCTCCTGCGTGAGCTGCATTGGTTGCCGGTGGATTTCCGGGTGCGTTTCAAGGTGTTGGTAATCACCTTTAAAGCGCTCCATGGTTTAGGACCAGGGTACTTACGGGACCGCCTTCTGCCACCTATTGCCTCCCACCGGCCGGTTCGCTCCCACAGAGAGGGCCTCCTCAGGGTGCCGTCAGCCAGACAGTGCCGGCTGGCGACCCCCAGGGGGAGAGCGTTCTCTGTGGTAGCTCCCACCCTCTGGAATGATCTTCCTCCAGATCTGAGGACTATCGCTGACCTCCGGACCTTTCGTCGGGCTTTGAAGACCCATCTCTTCCAACTTGCCGGACTTGCCTGATCCCTCCTATTTTTAAACTTTTTAGAGTTTTAGAGTTTTATTTGGTTTTACATTTTCAGCCTAAATTTATATTGATTTTAGTACGTTTTAACTTTTTGTATTTGTATTGGTTTTAAATTGGCTGTTCACCGCCCTGAGTCCGGAAGGAGAAGGGCGGTATAGAAATTTAATTAATAAAATAAATAACAAAAAAAAATAACAAAAGAGAAGAAGAGACCGACCAGCTACGAGATGGATGGAGTCAATTATAGAGATAGTGGATGCATCATTAGAAGATCTCTCCCTTTTTATTCCATCCATCTTACACTAAAAAAAGGGGGGGGATATGTGTTGAGTTTTCTTCTCAGAATGCTCCTTCAGGACCATGTAATCTTTCTGGCAAGTTGTCAGAAAGATATAGATAGAGAGAGCTCTATATCTATAGCAGTAGTGGGTTTCAATTCCCGGTGCTACCAGTTCGCTACCGGGAGTGCACAGGAGCACGTGTGCAGTACTTCACATGTGCGTGGCACTTCTGCACATGCGTAGAATGTTCTGCTCATGCGCAGAGCATTTTTGATGACATCTGGCCGGGTGGGCAGAGCCTCCCGCCACCACCGCTACCAGTTCGCCCAACTGGGATGAACTGGTAGCAACCCACCACTGATCTATAGAAAGATATAGATATAGATATAGATATAGATATAGATATAGATATAGATATAGATATAGATATAGATATAGATATAGATATAGATATAGGTTTTCTGAGGTTTTCACGGGTGTTTGTATATAGATCTTTGGTTATTCGGGTTTTCTCCCGCATAAAATTGAAAGTATCTTGGCGATGTTTCGATGAAGTCTCATTTGTCATCTTCAGGCTGGTGTTTTCAGCTTCGTGCTTCTAGGCTCCTTTTGTTCCTAGAAGCACGAAGCCGAAAACACCAGCCTGAAGATGACGAATGACGAATGTCAAAGAAGATAAAGGTTGGTGATTATCCCAAAGGACTTCTTCCGAAGGACTTGTTTTGCAACTAATTGGGACTCCGCTGGGAATGAACGTAATTCTCAGCTGTTACAATAAAATAGGTTTGTTTGGGACTAATTGTGTATTGTAATGACTCAGTAAGCCTAGGTCACAACAATCTCATTCCAACTATGAATAATAATTGATGCAGGGGAGGATGCTTTGGTAAGTTCTCATCCCAACTAATGGATCAGGTTTGAAACATTGAACCGCACATGTTAAGAAAGGTTCAGATGAAATTGATACAGTTTCAAAGAGGATCAGTGAAGATGACTAGAGCAGTAGAAATAAGGTTCTATGAAGAGAGTGTGAAGGGATCTTTATCCTTCAGGTGATGAGTGGGAAGGGGAGAGAGAGACGGTGGGACTTTACAAAGCCCAGGAGATGTTCTACAACGAAAGAAGAAAATTAAAGTTTTAGGAAAGTCGATTCCGAATGATTGTTCAGGGAAAAAAAAAGTGGCAAATAATTCCCCTTTATTGGATACGTTCAAGCAAATGTTAGACGACCATCTGTTGGGAATGCTTTAATTGGGATTCTGTGGGCCTTTCCAAGCCTTTGACTATTTCTGCTTAATGAGAAATAAATCTCTTGAGTTCAGAGCAAAAGGAACATTTATTAAGAAATGATTTTTGCTGGACGATGCCCACCAGTTCTAAAATTTTTTTGCATTTCCTGCTGATTTCAGATGTGTTCGCCTGAATTGATTTTAAAGAGGAAGCAATTACGTTTTTCCATCTGAAGTCTAGTTTAAAATATGAAAAAGGTATTTCTTAAAAGAACGCCTTCTGAAAGTTTCCAAAGCTATATAGATCAATCTGTTCGTAATTACTGAAAGAAAGAAGGTGATTGCAAGGCGATTCCTTCAGAGTACCTGTTTTCCAGACCCGTTTAGTGGATTTTCAGTGCAATGGAAATAATATTATTTTAGAGTTCAAGGAGACCGTGCAATGGATGTATGCAATGAATATTAAATACATACGATTTGCATAAATGCATAATTGATGTTTTATGCAAATCATACATTTAATGCATATTCTTACATAACTGATATTAGTTCAGCCACCCTTTCCCCACAAATGATCAGTTCTCCTTCTCAGAAGGCTGACTGATTGATCATACTTAATAACAATACTGGTAATTTATTAAATTTATGTGCCGTTGACCTCCTCACAGTGACTCTGGGTAGTTATTTAGTCCAGTGATGGTTAATCTTTTTGGTGCCGAGTGCCCAAAGCACATGCGCATGGGTGCAAATTTACGTGTGTGTGCCCAAACCCCCAAAATGCAATATGCGTGCCCCCTTGTGCATGCAGCCCCCATGCATGCAGCCCCCCGTGCCCCATTTTGGCTTCAAGGTTGGTGTGGGCTGCAGAAATGGAGTAGAAAGGTAGGGCATGCAGGGTGGGGTGGGGGGAGAAACCTGCAGAGATCAGGGAAGGCACGGATGGCAGAAATGGTGTAGAAAGGTTGGGCATGCTGGGGGAACCTCCGGAGATCGGGGAAGGCCCCCCCGTGCATGCGCGGCAGAGACCTGAAGACCAGGTGGCCAGCAGGAGGTGCGCACCCATGTGTGTTAGAGCTAGGCTGGAAATGGAAATGGAAGGATTTATACTCCTTGCCAGTACTGAAATTCAAATTTTTTTACTACCAGTTCTGTGGGCGTGGCTTGGTGGGCGTGGTGTAGCTTGGTGGGTGTGGCTTGGTGGGTGTGGCAGGGGAAGGATACTGCAAGATCTCCATTCCCACCCCGCTCTGGGGCCAGCCAGAAGTGCTATTTGCTGGTTCTCCGAACTACTCAAAATTTCCGCTACTGGTTCTCTAGAATCTGTCAGAACCTGCTGGATTTCACCCCTGCTCCTTACAGACAGCTGGTCATTTTCATTCTTTTAGAGAATTATTGAGGCTACCTGGAGGTTTATCCGTGTCCTCAGGGTCACCTGAGTGGTGCAAATGGGTAGGGAGCCTTCTTGGAACTGTTGAAATGATCAGCCGTCTGCAAGGAGTATCAATCCTTCCCTTCCCCACCATCCAGTCAGAGCTGAAGAAGCTTCTTGGATGAGAAGCAAAACGTCTTCAAAGAAAAACCAGGAAGTCCAGTTGCCTCTCAAAAAGCACCTTTGGGACAACCTGAACGACTGAGAATCTGCTTTTGGACCTTGGTCTTTCAATGGGAGAGGAAATGACATACATCTACATGAATATAATTCACCTTACAGGCTCGAATTGGATATCATGATTCCATAATCCATAATTGTGCAAATTTGTGCAAGGACACCATGTTTTGTTGTTTTAAAGTGATTGTGGCTTGTCACAGGCACCTCCACCTCAAGCCTAGCATCAGAAGGAAAGTGATGGCAGGTTGAACTATATATTAAAACACATGTGTTTTATTTTAATTGGGATTCTAGCGTGATTCTAGCACAGGTGTTTTATCTCACGGTCTCCCGCTGAGATATTGATCCGGCTTCACAACTGCCATTTCTCTTGTCAAAAGTGATCTAACATCTAGTGCATTTTTTTTTCAAGTGTATTTCCGATCCAAAGCTTGAAGCAAAGAAGAGACACTAGTTTTAAGTATTGTATAAATAGATATTCTATGTAGTCAAAGCTATGCTTTTGCCCGGAGTAATGTAGGGCTCTAAGAGTTGGACCATAAAGAAAGCTGAGCGCTGAAGAAGGGATGCTTTCAAATTGTGTATGTTTGTGTATATTTATATATAGATTTATATATAGTTTTCTGAGGTTTTCGCGGGTATGTGTATGTAGGTCTTTGGTTATTCAGGTCTTCTCCCGCGTAAAATTGGAAGTATCTTGGCGACATTTCGACGAAGTCTCATTCGTCATCTTCAGGCTGGTGTTCTCGGCTTCGTCGAAGCCGAGAACACCAGCCTGAAGATGACGAATGAGACTTCGTCAAAACGTCGCCAAGGTACTTCCAATTTTACGCGGGAGAAGACCCGAATAACCAAAGACCTACATTTATATATAGGTTTCATCATTGGCATCCTTCAGCCTCAAGAGAGTATGGTATCATGTTCTGGAAAGAGGTCCTAAAACAGCATCTGGTGTGACTAAAAAGGCAATTCGAGAGTGGCCATCCCTTCCACACTGAGGGCAGATACATTCTGTCCCCTGCCCAGGCCCCAGATTTCGCTGGTTCTGGGACTGCCTCTTTGCCTCAGCCTGCCGAACAAGTGTCTCTTCGAATTGGAAAAGGCCATGCTGGGTCTTTAGCCTCCAAGCTGAACCATCGGAGGTCAAAATTTCCCAGTTGTTGATGTCCATTCCCAGGGCCTTTTGGCCCCTCTTGCAGATATCCTTATATCGCAGCTGTGGTCTCCCTCTGAGGCGCTTTCCCTGCTCTAATTCTCCATACAGGAGATTTTTTGGAATCCGACCATCAGCCATTCTCACAACACGCCCAAGCCAGCGTAGACGTCACTGTTTCAATAGTGTATGAATGCTAGAAATTCCAGCATGTTCCAAGACTGCGCTATTTGGAATTTTGTCCTGCCAGGTGATGCCAAGAATACGTCGGAGACAGCGCATATGAAAGGTGTTCAACTTTCTCTCCTACCGTGCGTAAAGGGTCCAAAACTCTTTATATATAAAATAGGTTTATATATATATATGTTAATACAGCAGAGACATCACCCTGCCAACAAAAGTGCGTTTAGTCAAGGTGATGGTTTTCCCAGTTGCAATGACTGGCTGTGAAAGTTGGACCATAAGGAAGGCTGAGCACCAAAGAATGGAGGCCTTTGAACTCTGGTGCTGGAGAAGACTTCTGTGAGTCCCTTGGACTGCAAGGCGATCCAACCGGTCAGCCCTAGAGGAGATCAACCCTGACTGCTCTTTAGAAGGCCAGATCCTGAAGATGAAACTCAAATACTTTGGCCACCTAACGAGAAGGAAGGACTCACTGGAAAAGAGCCTAATGCTGGGGACAATTGAGGGCAAAAGAAGAAAGAGATGACAAAGAACGAGGTGGCTGGATTAAATGGACTCCAGGGGATGGTAGAGGACAGGAAGACCTGGAGGAACATTTTCCATGGGGTCGCGATGGGTCGGACACAACTTCGCAACTAACAACGACAATAGGTTAATACATCTATGTGATGTTGGGTGCATGAATTTTTTTTAGCACTCTGCTAGGATTTAACAAGCCTGTTCTTGAATAATGTAATAGAACCCTACATAAAAATTGGCAAGACGTTAATAATTCATATAAAAATAATTACATTGGAATTTTCTTATTAAAAGGGATATTTCCCCCCACCCCCAGAAGACACGGATTCATAAGCACACTAATTATCTTGCTTAATGAAAGCAATATGTAAAAAGCAGCTGTGCAAATTCACCTGTTCCTAATCATCGGTAAATATTTGCCTATTTACCTACCTGTCCTGCAGATTAAGACAATGAAGCTTTCAATTCCGATAATGTACCACTTAAGTCCTTCCAAAGCCATTTTCTTTATCGTACACGGCGTATTCAACTCTGGGCATAAAGCAGCCACATTATTTGCATATGTGCATGCCCTTAAGAACTGAAGATGGGGAGCGGGGGGGGGGGGGGGCGGGAAATGTCCCGTGTTTTAAAATGGCAGAAATAATCGCATGAAAAGTTAATGATATCAATTAAAATAATACTATATCAGCAGATAGAACCGAGGCGGCTTCAAATGTATAATTGCAAATGCAACAGTTAAAGAGTTATATGTTATCAGCATGAAGCATTAGGACAATCGGGGTCAATGTAAAATAGAGGTTTATTTATTTATTTTATTAATTGAATTTATATACCGCCCTTCTCCTGACGGACTCAGGGCGGTGAACAGCCAATTAAAAAACCAATACAAAAGTTAAAATCATGCTAAAACAAATATAAATTAGGCTGAAAATTTTAAAAACCAATAAAAATTCTAAAATTTTAAAAATAGAAGGGATCAGGCAAGTCCAGCAAGTTGAAAAAGATAGGTCTTCAGAGCTCGACGGAACGTCCGGAGGTCAGCAATTGTTCTCAGTTCTGGAGGAAGATCGTTCCAGAGGGTCAGGGCTGCCACAGAGAAGGCTCTCCCCCTGGGGGTCACCAGCCGACATTGTCTGGCTGATGGCACCCTGAGGAGGCCCTCTCTGTGGGAGCGAACCGGCCAGTGGGAGGCAATTGGTGGCAGAAGGCGGTCCTGTAAGTACCCTGGTCCTAAGCCATGGAGCACTTTAAAGGTGATTACCAACACCTTGAAACGCACCCGGCAACCAATGCACCTCACGCAGGAGAGGCGTCACGTGGGAGCGCCCTGTCGCTCCCATAATCCCCCGCGCGGCCGCATTCTGCACCAGCTGAAGCCTCCGGGTGCATCCCAAGGGGAGCCCCATGTAGAGAGCATTACAGTAATCCAGGCGGGACGTGACGAGCGCCTGAGTGACTGTGCAGAGGGAGTCCCGATCTAGAAAGGGCCGCAACTGGCGTATCAGGCGAACCTGATAGAAAGCCCCCCTGGCCACAGCCGTCGTATGATCCTCTAATGACAGCCGTGGATCCAGGAGGACGCCCAAGTTGCGAACACTTTCCGTGGGGGCCAATGATTCGCCCCCAATAACCAGCGATGGAGTCAGCTGGCTATATCGGGACGCCGGCAGCCACAGCCACTCGGTCTTGGAGGGGTTGAGTCGAAGCCTGTTTCTCCCCATCCAGACCCGCACAGCTTCAAGGCACTGGGACATCACTTCCATGGCAGGTTTAAGTGAGGGATGGGCTTCAAAAATTTTAGCAAAGGGTTCTCTGCCCGGTTGCTGGGTGGGCGTGGCCTAGTCGGCCTCCTGCACCACAGTGGGGGGGGGAGGGTGTTTTTGCCCTCCCCAGGCTTCAGAGGCTTTCCTTGAGCTTCCAGGAGGGTGAAAATGGCCTCCCCAGGCTCGGGAGGCCCTCTGGAGGCCAGAAATGGACCCGTTTCCGGCCTTCTCAAATTTCCGGTAGGTCCACTTTTCGCCCTCCCTGAATCTTGGCACGCGCCCTGCATTTACCTGCATGGGGACTCCTGCATGGGGACTCCTGGGAGGGGTGGGGCAGGGTGGGTGGGGCCAACCAGGAGTGGGATTTGGGGGTTCTCTGAACTGCACAGACTTTGATCACACGTTCATGAGGATGCCACAAAGGTTGTAACTGTGAATAAAGGCCATAAGTCAAACTAAAAGCCATAGTTTGGTTACTAAATGAACTGTTGTAAGTTGAGGACTAGCTGTACAGCCTTGTCTGACAGTGGGTAGTTAATGGGATGTAAGAAAGACATTGGGAGACTGGGCAAAGGGATACTGCAAGGGACGTGTTAGCGAAGAGACAGCAACTGGACAGTGAGCAAGGCAAGAGGCTCAGAAGACACCCTCCCTAAGTCCTTGGGCTGTAAAAGAGGTGGCAGGAGAAATTGGACTTTCAGACTTACAAGATGGATGTCGGCTTCATGCGGTAAACTAGATAGAAATCACAACTAGATGAGTTAATTCTACTTTATTGTAAAGCTACATTGATGTTATCTTGCAAGATGGATGTTGTTGGCCTTGCAAGGTAAACCAGATAGGAATCGCATCAACCTGATGGGCTAATTCTAGTTCTCTTGTAAAGCTACATTGAAAGAATCTCGCAAGTCTAAAAGTACAATCATCCCCCTCCTTTACAGCCCAAGAAACTAGGGAGGGTTCCTTCTGAGTCCCTTGCCCTGTCTGCTATGCAGTTATAGGCTATGTTATCTCTTATCTGACCATTCCCTTGCCAACATCTCTTGGTCAGTCCAGCAGTGGTATTCACATATTCTTACCACTGATTCGACCAGCATGCACCTTCCGCGCATGCGTCCAGCCTCGAAAACGTGGCTAAATAGGATGGTATTAGGCCAGGGTGGGCGGGGCGGGCCCATCCGCCATCACCGCTACCAGTTTGTCTGAACTGGCCTGAACCGGCTGAATACCCCCACTGGCTCAGTCTCCCATAGTAATGATCAACATAAGCCGAATATGGGACAGCAAGAAGATCAGCCTGGCAATCAAATGTAGATTAGTCCAGTGGTGAAATCCAATTTTTTTTACTATCGTTCTGGGGCCATGGCTTCGTGGGCATGGTGTGACTTGGTGGGTGTGGCAGGAGAAAGATACTGCAAAATCTTCATTGTCACCCCAGTCCAGGGAAAGGATACTGCAAACTCCCCATTCCCTCCCCACTCCTGGGGGAAGGATACTGCAAAATCTCCATTCCCACCCCGCTCCAGGGGAAGGATACTGCAAAATCTCCATTCCCACCCCACTCCAGGGAAAGGATACCACAAAATCCCCATTCCCTCCCCACTCCTGGGGACAGGATATTGCAAAATCTCCATTCCCATCCCGCTCCAGGGGAAGGATACTGCAAAATCTCCATTCCCACCCCGCTCCAGGGGAAGGATACTGCAAAATCCCCATTCCCTCCCACTCCTGGGGAAAGGATGTTGCAAAATCCCCATTCCCACCCCACTCTGGGGCCAGCCAGAGGTGGTGTTTGCCGTGAACTCTTCCGGTTCACGGAAGAGATTGTAGAAAAAATGGTTTTAAAAGTAAAAAATAAAAAAAGTTGGCCACGCCCACCCAGTCACATTACCCCCACATTTCACCACCCCCCAGTGGTGATAATTTTAGATTTCACCACTGATAAAAGCTGAACCCAGCCAGAGCATGGAGCATGGACAACTCAAAGAAGTAGTGCAAGATCAGAAGATGTGGAATAACTTGAACCATAGAATCACCAAGAGTTGGACACAACTGAATGGATGACATCATCAACATCACTATTCTTGAACAGGTATCTACATACAGGTAGTCCTCAACTTACAACAGTTCATTTAGTGACCATTCAAAGTTACGACGACACTGGGGAAAAAGTGACTTATGGCCATTTTTCACACTTACGACCATTGCAGCATCCCCATGGTCACGTGCTCAAAATTTGGACACTTGGCAACTGATTCACATTTATGACGGCGGCAATGTCCCAGGGGTGGTCATGAGATCAACTTTTGCGACGTTCTGACAAGCAAACTCAATAGAAAAGCCAGATTCATTTAGCGTCCGTGTTACTGAATTAACCCCTGCAGTGATTCACTTAACAACTGTGGCAAGAAAGGTCATAAAACGGGGCAAAATTCACTTAACAAATGTCTCACTTACCAACCAAAATTCTGGGCTCCAATTATGGTTGTAAGATGAAGATTACCTATAGAATCTGAAGAGATTCCCAGAATTGATAAGCAGAACTTTGCAGATATTATGCTTCCTGGTGAAGGCAGCCTGTTCTTGTTGTTAGTTGCGAAGTCATGTCCGACCCATCGCGACCCCATGGACAATATTTCTTCAGGCCTTTCTGTTCTCTATCATCCTCTGGAGTCCATTTAAGCTCACGCCGACTGCTTCAGTGAATCCGTCAAGCCACCACGTTCTCTGTCGTCCCCTTCTTCTTTTGCCCTCCATCGTTCCCAGCATTAGGCTCTTCTCCAGCGAGTCCTTCCTTCTCATTAGGTGGCCAAAGTATTTGAGTTTCCTCTTCAGGATCTGACCTTCTAAAGAGCAGTCAGGGTTGATCTCCTCTAGGACTGACCGATTGGATCGCCTTGCAGTCCAAGGGACTCACAGGAGTCTTCTCCAGCACCAGAGTTCAAAGGCCTCCATTCTTTGGCGCTTCCTTATGGTCCAACTTTCGCACTCGTACATTGCAACTGGGAAAACCATCACCTTGGAAGGGAACCTATCTTATAACAACTTTGAGTCAGGGTTAAGCCAGCAAAAGTGCAGGTGGGAGAAAAGGAATCACCTGTTATTGCAAGGGGAATATGAATATGACAGGCAGCCTCAAGATGTCGACAAAATTGCTTCCGTTTTTTTTAATTTATCCGCCGCCGTTCCAATTAATTGATAAGTGTGGCCGCCTTCTTGTCCACAACAAATTGAAGTCGCCCCCTCTCTGCCTGTTGACTCGGTCCCTCTAAATTAATTTTTTTACTTCAACTCTAATAATCAATTACGAGTCCAAAATCTTCATTATTAATTCACCAGAAGCAAAGCAGAGGCTTGTAAAACATTTATGCAGCAAACACAAAAAGAACAAAAACAAAAAAAATGAGCGGCCTCTTTCCCAATGATGGCACGGCATGTCTAATTTAATACACAACTAAATATTTAATTTCTAAAATGTGACAAAGCGAAAGGTGCTCGGTTGGAATTAAATCTCGTCCTTAATGGCTAAGGACTTAATTGCATCTTCCGTAACAGTAGCAGCAAGAACTGCAAGCAAATCTTCTTTGACAAAAAAAAAAAAAAAAGGAAAAAAGAAAAAGGAGCAATTGAGGACCAGGATAGGGCCACCTAAGATATCGTTTTTTTAACTTTAGGCCAGGGTTGAAATGCTACTGGTTCGCTCCGGTTCGGGCGATCTGGTAGTGATAAAAATGTGATCAACTTTTGCAACTTCCTGACAAGAAAGTCAAGCAGGAAGCCAGTGTAGGAGATGACCAGGCTGAGACTGAGGGAGGGGTCAAGCACATCATCAGTCATGAGTCCTCGCGCACCCACATGAGATCTAAGTCCAGATCATCATTGACTCCAAATCCAAACAAGTTCAACCAGATTTTGCTACTTGTTGGGATCAATGCTTTAGCTACCTGCCTCCAAAGTGTGCCTAGGGAAGTAGAAGAGGCCTGGTGGCTCAGCAGACTAAAAGCATTGTGATTAACACCAGCTGTCTGCAATTACTGTAAGTTCGAATCTCACCAGGCTCAAGGTGGACTCAGCCTTCCATCCTTTCTAAGGCAGGTAAATCAAGGACCCAGTTTGTGGGGGCAATAAGCTGACTTTGTATAAAATATACAAAAGTATGAAGGCTATTGCTTAACGCATTGTAAGCTGCCCTGAGTCTTCGGAGAAGGGCGGCATATAAATCAAATTAAAAAAAAAAAAGAAGTCGTCCAAATTCCCCCTTAAAATAAAACTGTGTCCCATCCCTCTCCTTCTTCAACCCCTACCCTGCAGCAATCTCAATCTCTCAAAGTGATTTGTGTTGTAGTATGCCGGTGTACATTTCTTAAGTGCCAACAGTTCTATCTGCAAATTAATTTGTAGATCCAACTCCCAACTCGGGCCTTTTATCCTGTCAAAGAGGAAGTGAGAAATCCTTTTGTGCCTAAGAGAATTTGAAAGGAAGAAACGTCTACAATGAATAGAATATGTGTTGATGGCCATATAGCTGATCCACTTTGGACTGACACGGATTTTCAGAAGGACAAGAAAACTAAGTTGCCGGCTAACCTGTTTTTCTTTCTGAAAAGCTTCCTTCTCTGTGTTCGTTTTCAGCTACATCTAAATAAAACTGATCCTAGATTTTTTTTCTTTTTAATAGGTGGAGAAATGTCTAAGCCTTGCATTATTATTGCATCTGGATCAAACATGGGTAAGCAAGCCACAGACAAAGTAAAGCAGAAGGGGATTCATTCTGAGACAAGCAGAGGAAAAGCAACATTTTTGGTTGTGCTATATATGCTTAAAAAAAAAATAATGCACCGAGCTTCTTGTTTGGAGTTGTAAAAATCTTTTCTTCCTAAATACTACATTTATAAATGTCTGTCAATCTGTGGGGTTCCTGGTGCTTTCTGAGTTTGGCTGTTTTCTTGGAGACCTTTCATCATCAAGCTAGGCAACCTCATCAGTGCTAGAAGGGAGTGGAGTTAGCTCTCTGTTTATAGACAAGTGCTTTGCCCTGTCAGGGAGTGTTCTTGATGGTTCTTTGATTAAACTGTTGTTTACTATTTGGGGGTTTTTTTTTTTTTTGGTCTGCATTGGTAGTTCCTTGCTTGGGGCATTGTTCATTGCTTGATTGTTGTTGGTCTATTGTTCAACCTAATTAAGGAACCACAAAGAACCACCCCACCAATGCTGATAGGGCAAGCCACTTGTATTTAAACAGAGTGCAAGCCCACTCCCTTCTAGCACTGATGATGGTACTTAGTTGGATAATCAAATATCTAACAGAAAACAACTAAGCTCAGAGAGCACCAAGGACCGCACAGTTCAACAAGGAGCTACAAATATTGTCTTTTATTGGTATCTGTATTTCTGTCTGTCTATCCAATTATCTATGTGTAGTATTTCTCTCTCTCTCTTTCTCTCCCTCCCTCCCTCCCTCCCTCCCTACCTACCTACCTACCTACCTACCTACCATGTCTATCTATCTATCTGTCTATCTATCTATCTATCTATCTATCTATCTATCTATCTATCTATCTATCTATCTATCTATCTATCTATCTATCTATCTATCTATCTATCTATCTATCTATCTATCTATCTATCTATCTGTCTTTCTGCCTGCCTTCCTGCCTGCCTGCCTGCCTGCCTGCCTGCCTATCTATCTATCTATCTATCTATCTATCTATCTATCTATCTATCTATCTATCTATCTATCTATCTATCTATCTATCTATCTATCTATCTATCATCTATCAACCTGTCATCTATATCTATCTATCTATCTATCTATCTATCTATCTATCTATCTATCTATCTATCTATCTATCTATCTATCTATCTATCTATCTATCTATCTTTCTATCATCTATCAACCTGTCATATCTATCTATCTATCTATCTATCTATCTATCTATCTATCTATCTATCTATCTATCTATCTATCTATCTATCTATCTATCATCTATCTATCTTTCTATCATCTATCAACCTGTCATATCTATCTATCTATCTATCTATCTATCTATCTATCTATCTATCTATCTATCTATCTATCTATCATCTATCTATCTATCTATCTATCTATCTATCTATCTATCTATCTATCTATCTATCTATCTATCTATCTACCTGTCATCTATATCTATCTATCTATCCATCCATCCATCCATCCATCCATCCATCCATCCATCTATCATCTATCTTTCTATCGTGTTTTCCTGAAAATAAGACTGGGTCTTATATTAATTTTTGTTCCAAAAGACGCATTAGGACTTATTTTCTGCTTAGGTCTTATTTTGGGGGACATATAGTACTAAAATGCATCCATCCAGCTGACGATTTTAACTGGGCCTTATTTCGGCAGGAGGGCTTATATTACGAGCATCCAGAAAAATCATGCTAGGGCTTATTTTCAGGGAAATATGATATCTATAATCTACCTACCTACCTACCTACCATCCACCCACCCATATCCATATCCATATCCATATCCATATCCATATCCATATCCATATCCATATCCATATCCATATCCATATCCATATCCATATCCATATCCATATCCATACCTATCTATCTATCTATCTATCTATCTATCTATCTATCTATCTATCTATCTATCTATCCATCCATCTATCATCTATCTTTCTATCGTGTTTTCCTGAAAATAAGACCTACCTACCATCCACCCATCTATATCTATATCTATATCTATATCTATATCTATATCTATATCTATATCTATATCTATATCTATATCTATATCTATATCATCTATATCTATAGCTATCTATCCATCCATCCATCCATCCATCCATCCCTACACACACCCACACCCACACCCACACAATGGTGCCAAGCATAAGTTGCTAAATGGTCTACAGAACACAATGCAATCATGTGCATAAAACAGTATCAATTAATAGTGCCACCCTGTTTGATTTACAAATGAATTTGGCTTATCCTTGGACCTGAGCCCAGATTTATTTTTAATAAAATCGCAAGCTTGAAATGACGATATAAAAGATTGCAGCGTCCTGCCTGTTGCTGCACACATTTCCAGGAGGCAGTTAATCATGAAGCCTGGAATTTGCCAACGGTTATCATCCAATGCAGTTTAGTAGTTAGGGGGAAAAACTGCATTGGAGAGGAAGCAAGAAAAGCATCATAGCATCATTGTGTGATGCTGTGTGTGATTAAAAATAAAACTTGAGCCATGTTTCTTCCTTTCTGTGCAATAGGAAAACCAAAGTTTATCCCATGACACTGTTGGAAGAAATGTCCATCTGGGTTCATTTCCAAGTGGGGAAAAAGACACTGGATTCATGGAAGTGGCTTGGAAAGGTTTATTGATGAATTTGAGATCCTGGGCAGAAATGCTGAGAGTGCCTGGGTTTTATGCCCTCTGTTGGGCTTTGGATTTGAGCTTGTGTTCTGATTGGTTGTCAGATTCCCATGGGGTCATGCAGGGGTAACTTTCTAGGTTGCCCTTTGAATCCCAGGCTTGGTTGACATTTGCTGGGTGATGATGTAATGAAAGGACTTTTGGGCAATTCCTACTATTGGCTCTGCCTGAAGGAGGTAGATCTTTGTTATGTAGAATAGACTGGCCCAGGCGTTAATGGCCCATTGACAAAGGTGGGGGGAGGGATGAGTTTCTGCCTCCCTTTTAGGGGAAATATTCTGCCCTTTTTAATATTTCCTAGAATGTTTCATTTTTATAGGAGAGGGGTGGGTGCTAACTTCCTACAACACCAATTGACAGAATATACAGAAGCAATGAAAACATAGTTCCATCTTTCTTCAAGATGATTGCCTTAATTCTGGGCAGCTTCCCAAGAGTTTAGGTGAATGAATGGAGGGTAAAACCATCCATGATTATTTGGTGTTTATTATTATTTTTTCCAGCTTCCTTTAAGAACAGATGCTGGTTTATATGGAGTTCTCTCCTTTTATTAATCCCATAAGAGAAATGGGATTTCAAGACTGAAAGAGAAGGATTAGCTCAGGGGTGAAATCTAAAATTTGTTACTACTGGTTCTGTGGGTGTGGCCTGGTGGGGGGGGGGGGTAATGTGACTGGGTGGGCGTGGCCAATTTTTTGTTTTTACTTTTAAAACCATTTTTACATGTAAAAAATCCCAGCTGAGTTAGCAGGCAACTCAGCTGGGATCGTCAGAGCTTGGATCGTCAGAGCCATTTAAAAGAAAAAAAAAGGCTCTGATGATTGTGCGGCTCAGCTGGGCATCGGGGGGCGGGGGCCGGGATTTTTGCTCCCGGTTCTCCGAACTGCCTGCCGCCATCGCTAGCTACTTGCTCGAGCCGGTCCAAACCGGGAGCATTTCCCCCCTGGATTAGCTCAAAGTCACCGGGAAAGTTTTCATGGATGAAGGTGGGTTTAAACGTAAGTCTTCTCATACGTAGCTGGACATCTTAACCACTTCACCGTATTGTGGTGGTGGAATTTGGCACTGAATTGCAGGAGGAAACGGTCTTTCACAAGCAGCTAAAAAGTCAAATCAGCCTTGAGTCTTTGGTATGCAGGACCAGGATTATCTGACAGTTCATAGTGTGCTTTAGTCTGGCAAGATTCCTGTCTGTGGGTGGACAGCAATAAAGAAACTATTGTAAGCAATTCATTGTGTCATTCTCGGTTCCTTCTTCCTGATAATTGCAGAAAGACAATTGTGTTAATGTATGTTTTAGAATAGAATAACAGAGTTGGAAGGGACCTTGGAGGTCTTCTAGACCAATCCCCTGCTTAGGTAGGAAATCCTTCACCACTTCAGACAAATGGTTATCCAACATCTTCTTAAACATTTCCAGTGTTGGAGAATTCACAGCTTCTGGAGGCAAGTTGTTCCACTGGCTGATAGTTTTAACTGCCAAGGAATTTCTCCTTAGTTCTAAATTGCTTCTCTCCTTGATTATGATTAGTTTTCACCCATTGCTTCTTGTCCTGCCCTCAGGTGCTATGGAGAATAGCTTGGCTCCCTCTTCTTTGGGGCCTGAGATATCAGAAGACTGCTATCATGTCTCCCCTAGTCCTTCTTTTCATTAAACTAGACATACCCAGTTCCTGCAGCCCTTCTTCATCTGTTTTATCCTCCAGTACCCTAATCTCAACATTAGAAACATTAAGGTGAATGGGCTTAAAGGTGCCACCAGATTCCTCCTGATTTTGGGCTACACCACATTGTGTTATTAATATTTTGTTGATTGGCTTCCAAAAGATATTTTATGGAAACATAAACCTCGATACCTGATTGAGACCAAATCTATCTTCTGCCAATAATCTACAAGCAGTCCTCAATTTAAGACCACCATGGAGCCCAACGTTCATGTTGTTAAGTGAGAAATTTGCTAATTGGGTTTTGCCCCATTTTACGACTTTTCTTGCCACCTTTTGTTAAGCGAATCGCTGCAGCTGTTAAATTAGTAACATGGTTTTTAAGGGAATCTGGTTTCCTCCTTGACTTTGCCTATCAGACGGTTGCAAAAGGCGATCACATGGACCCCGGGACACTGCAAACCGTCATAAATATGAGTCAGTTGCCAAGCATCTGAATTTTGATCATGTGACCACAGGGATGCTGCAACGGTCGTAAGTGTGAAAAACGGTCATATGTCACTTTTTTTCAGTGCTGTTGTAATTTCGGATGGTCACTAAACAAATTGTTGTAAGTTGTGCATGCGCACACAACCCCCCAACTCTGCCCTTCCCCCCCATACAACCCCCCAGCGCTTCCCACGCATGCGTGCACGACCTCCTGCGCCCTATTTTGGGCCTAGCAGCCTCCCTGAAGCCTCCAGAGGCCAGGAACGGCCCATTTCCTGACTTCCGGTGGGCCCGGTAGGCCCGTTTTTTGCCCTCTCAGGGCTCCAGAGGCTTTCTTGGAGCCTGGGGAGGGTAAAAACGGCCTCCCTACCCCCCAGAGGCCCCCGAGGCCGAAAACGCCCTCCCAGAGCCTCCAGGTGAGCCCTGTATTTACCTGACATCCAAAACAGGCCATGTGGAGACTCCTAAGAGGGGAGCTAGGGCAATGGCTTGAGTGCCTGCAGGTGTGCTCCATGTGCCACCTGTGGCACAGGTGCCATAGATTTGCCATCACGGCCCTATGCTATTTCAGATAAATGGTTGTCTAATCTCTTCTTAAAGTATTCCAGAGTTGGAGCACCCACAACCTCTGGAGGCAAGTTGTTCTACTGATTAATTGTTCTAACTATTTGGAGTTAGTTCTAGGTTGCTTCTCTCCTTGATTAGTTTCCATTCGTTGCTTCTTGTCCTGCCTTCGGGTGCTTTGGAGAATAGATTGACTTCCTTGTGGCAGCCCCTTAGATACCGGAATACCTCTATCATGCTTAAACGTCCCCAGAGAATCTAAATCAGAAGCTTAGCTAGACCCATTATCTAATACTCAAGTTGCAGAAAGCAAAAATCAGTGTTTTCCAGTGCATCTACGACAAGCATCAGCAACTCAGCAACTAAATATATGTACTGAATCTAAAAGCATCCTCTGCCAAGCTTATTGGGCACAGCACTTTCTTAATACATTTCTACATTAAAAAAAAAGAAGAAGAGGGAAAATGTGTGTTTGTTTGCAGCGTTGCGGGCCATAATCCATAAAAACACCAAGCAATTTCTTAATTAAACGCATTTCTTAAGTAGTACTGCAGATGCAGCCGAAGGAGAGCCTAAATGCAAAGTGGAATTCTTATCTGGATACTCAAACCCAGCCAGGCAGAGAATATAGAAAAGGGGCGATGAAGGTTTGGCCTCTTCTCAGATGCTGTCGAACTACAATGCCCAGCAGTCCCAGCAAGTGGCATGGGATAGGATGCTGGAAGGCATGGTTCAATGTCACCTAGATGGCACCATGCTATGTTCTGCCCCAGCTACGGATCCCCAAGAACGCAGCACACACAAAGTCCGTTCAAACCTTAGTTTACTAAAGAAACCAGTCCAACAACGGCTGTTAATTAAGTGCATTAACAGCCGCCAAGAATTCAAAGAATAATACTGAAAGCTTACTGTGGTTGGCAGAATGCCCAGAAGCAATTTGCAGGAAGCAGATAAGATAAGCAAGACAAGACACGAAGGTATGTGAACGAAGTTGTTCCCTGCAAATTGCTTCAGTCAGCGTTCCTCCTTAAATAGGCTAAGGGAGTGGCCAATTAGCCCCAAACTTACTCTCGAGGACACCTCCTCCTGAGGAGCCATTCCTGCCTTTTGGCAGCTCTGCACGCCCATGCATCGAGAAGAGGCTCCTCCTCTTCGTCCTCTTCACTTAAGGGAGCTTCTGGAGGTTCTGAAGATCCCCGCCTCTGGCACCAACTCTTCTCCAGCCTCCTCATTGTCCGACTCAAGTGCCAGCTGTACAGGCTGTTGGCTCAGCACCATACCAGCCTCCTCACTGTTGGAATCAGCTACTAGCTGCACAGGCCGCGTACAGGCCACAACATGTTAGGGGTTGGGGTAGGCTTCAAAAATTTTAGCAAGGGGTTTTCTGCCCAGTTGCTGGATAGGCATGGGCATGGTGGGCATGCCCTAGTCAGCCTCCTGCACCATGGCGAGGGGGCAGTTTTGCCCTCCCCGGCCTTCCCGGCCTCTGGAGGCCAGAAATGAGACCGTTTCCGGCCTTTCCATACTTCTAGTGGGCCCGTTTTTCGTCCTCCTCGAGCCTCTATGCATGCCTTGCACTTAACGGGCCATGTGGGGACTCCTGGGAGAGAAGGGGAGGGGAGGAGTGGGGAGGGTTGGGCAGGGCGGGGCCAGCCAGGAGTGGGATTTGGGGGTTCTCCGAACTGCATAGAATCTTAGCTAGAGGCTCTCCCGAACCACCGCGGACCCCCAGCAGCCCACCCCTGACCATGTTCCCAGAACATAATTCAGAGAATGTAAGGATTGTTTGATGGCTAAGCATTTCCCGCTCGTGAAGTAGCTGCATTGGTTGCCGATTTGCTTCTGGGTTCAATTCAAGATTCTGATTGTTACTTGAAAGCCCTACATCAGGGGTGTCAAACTCAAGGCCCGGGAGCTGGATCCAGGCCATAGGGTGCTTAGAACTGGCCCATGGGGCTGGCCTGGAAACAGCGAAGGACTGGCCCACAGTACCTCGGGCCAGCGAAAAGAGAACTCGGGAGCCCATTTTCACAGATAGAGTGCTCAGGTCACCAAGGGAGCCCCCGATACGAGTTAAGTCAATCTCATTCACATCCAGCAAAGTCTTTCAAGGGAGCATTTACAGTCACAGACCTTATCTGCCTTGGAGAGCTGCCAGGCCGATATCTTCAAAACTTGGCAAGGAGTCTCGGAGAGTCACGGACCAATTAATTGAACTAATTGTCTTCAGCAAACTCCACTCCCCTTTTGCTCCTCTTTATTCTCTCTGGGAGAGGCCATTCATCGTTCACCTGTGGCTTTACTCCTGAGTTGAACCTTGTTCCTTAGCTGTTCCCTTCTCCTGGCAGCTCTGCGCATGCGCATACTGGGAACAAGCTCCAGCTGCTCTTCTGCCCCACTGATGTCCGACTCCGAAGGCAGCTGACAACTGTCAGACGGCCCTGGCCCCTTCTCTGCCTCCGACGCAGAGCTCTCATCAGGTCCTTCCCCAGACTCCAGGACTGGCCCATGTTCCTCCCCAACCCCCTCACTGTCTGAGTCTGCCACCAACTCTGCTGGCCACTGGCGGGCCATAACACATGTAAACTTTCTAAATGAATATCTAAAGGGTTCAGAACAGGAAACATCAAGCAGCATCTTGAAGTGATTTTTTTTTTATAGAGAAAACACACAGGATCCCCTGCTCAGTGGTAATAAAACCGACTATACGCTAATACGAGATCCAAACCAACTCCATTCCATTCACAGCAAGAACTCCCAAACTTGCAATCAGTATATCCACTGGGGTGGAAGATGTTTTCCAAATGTCATGTTCTTTTCTCTCTCTCTCTCTCTCTCTCTCTCTGCTATTTTGCTTTGTTTAAGCGGTGAGCAATTTTTTTTTTTTAATTAGGTTGCTGGAGAGAACATGACATGAGCTTCTGTAAGAGAAGGCATCGTGCTACCCACGGGTACATCTGGTCCGCTAAGTTTGCTCTTCCAAAGAGTTTTCACACTACCGGTGCCTGGCCTGGGCCGGGTTGCCAGTGGGTCACTATGAAGAGGAGAAATCTTAATTTGATTTCTTGGGGATTCAATGCTATAGAAAGAGGCAAGCAAGGGAAAAGGTATCCGTGGAAGCGAATACTTGTAGTCAGGGATGAATTTGGGAATCCTTTGTGCTCTGTGAGCTTGGTGATTTTCTAGAAGATGTTTCATTACCGAACTAGGGAACGTGTACAGTGCTACAGAGGAGTGAAGTCTCTGGAGTATTGGAAGAAGAAGAGGAGGAGGAGGAGGAGGAGGAGGAGGAGGAGGAGGAGGAGGAGGAGGAGGAGGAGGAGGAGGAGGAGGAGGAGGAGGAGGAGGAGGAGGACTGTGGGGTCCTTAATGTTCTCTGAATCTTGCTGCTTTCTTGGAAACATTTCAGTACCCAACTAGGGAACATCATCAGTATTAGAAAGGGGTAGGGTGTGAGAAAAGGAAGAGAAGGAGGGGGGAGGAGGAGGAGGAGGAGGAGGAGGAGGAGGAGGAGGAGGAGGAGGAGGAGGAGGAGGACTGTAGGGTCCTTAATGCTCTCCGAATCTTGCTGCTTTCTTGGAAACATTTCATTACCCAACTAGGGAACATCGTCAGTATTAGAAAGGGGCAGGGTGTGCGAAAAGGAAGAGAAGGAGGGGGGAGGAGGAGGAGGAGGAGGAGGAAGAGGAGGAGGAGGACTGTGGGGTCCTTAATGCTCTCCGAATCTTGCTGCTTTCTTGGAAACATTTCAGTACCAAACTAGGGAACATCATCAGTATTAGAAAGGGGCAGGGTGTGTGAAAAGGAAGAAAAGGAGGGGGGGAGGAGGAGGAGGAGGAGGAGGAGAACTGTGGAGTTTTTGGTGCTCTCTGAACCTAATTGTTTACTTGAAGACATTACATTACTCAACTGGTAACATCACACCAACATCTCTGATGATGTTACCTAGATGGGTGATGAAATGTCCACAAGAAAACCGCCAAGCTCAGAGAACACCAAGGACCCCCACAGGGAAGTTCCTTTGCCAATTCCTCTGATACTACAAGATAAAAGAATCAGGAACTGTTGATTGGGGATAATTATAAAGAAAATCCAGGGGTGAAATCCAGCAGGTTCTGACAGGTTCTGAAGAACCGGTAGCGGAAATTTTGAGTAGTTCGGAGAACCGGCAAATACCACCTCTGGCTGGCCGCAGAGTGGGGCGGGAATGGAGATTTTGCAATATTCTTCCCCCAGGAGTGGGGAAGGAATGGAGATTTTGCAGTATCCTTCCCCTGCCACGCCCACCAAGCCACGCCCACAGAACCAGTAGTAAAAAAAAAATTGGGATTTCACCACTGGGAAAATGATGGCTTCTTTTCCAATAACAGAAGAACTTAACCCCAGACCAAAACATGGGAATTCCTAGGAACTGATCCCTCCTACCTGGAGAACTTGATTTTCTTCGTAACTGGAACCTCAAAAACCCAAGAAACTCTAAAAAGGCCAAATCTTTGTTGAAAATAAATTTTGACCGTGGACCGATAAAGATGCTGAGGTCCATGAAAGCCGAATTTAGAAACCGTCAAGACCCAGAAGAAGAGCTGAGTAGCTTCTCGGGACTCTGCTGTTGGCTGTAGATGATGACACCCGAAGTCAGCCTGGAATTTAGCAATCAGAACTGACAAGATGACCTTAATGAGGTCTTTATCGCGAGGATGCTTTCATTATTCATTGCAAGAAATGGGAGCCCAAAGTGATGGTTTATATAACCTTCCTAAGGAAGATGAACTGCAAGGGGAGAAATAATTACCAACAATGGAACCCCATCTTCTGCATTGTAAAACAAACGAACAAACAAAACAACCTTGCTATTCTTAAAATCTTGTTCCTGGTGCTTTAACAGCTACATCTCAGACAGGGGTGGGTTCTAAATTGTTTTTACTACCGGTTCTGTGGGCGTGGTTTATTTCATGGGCGTGGCTTGGTGGTCATGTGACAATTCTTTAGGACTTAGCAGAGGTACTGGTCTACCAGGCTTTTAACTGCTTGCAGAACTGTACCGGTCTACCCATTTGTTTTTGGAGGCACCGGTCTACTCATTCGTTTTTGAAGGCACTGGTCTACTTATTTGTTTTTGGAGGCATCAGTCTACTCATTCGTTTTTGGAGGCACTGGTCTACTCATTTGTTTTTGGAGGCACCAGTCTACCCATTTGTTTTTGGAGGCACTGGTCTACCCATTTGTTTTTGGAGGCACCAGTCTACTCATTCATTTTTGGAGGTACTGGTCTACCCATTTATTTTTGCAGGCACCAGTCTACCCATTTGTTTTTGGAGGCACCAGTCTACCCATTTGTTTTTGGAGGCACCGGTCTACTCATTTGTTTTTGGAGGCACCGGTCTACCCATTCGTTTTTGGAGGCACCGGACTACCCATTTGTTTTTGGAGGCACCGGTCTACCCATTTGATTTTGGAGGCACCGGTCTACCCATTTATTTTTGGAGGCACTGGTCTACCCATTTGTTTTTGGAGGCACTGATCTACCACCACACTGCCTTTTAATACTGATCAGCTGTAGGGCGGCTCTTTGAAGCCCCGCGGCAAGAGGTTAAACAGTTTTTTTCCTTCTAGCCAATCAGCTGGGACTTGGGAGGCAGCAATAGATTGGGGGTGGGGGCAAATAAAAGGTAAGAATAACGTGGGGGGGGGGCAGCTCCCGAACAAAGAGAACCGGTTCGGTGAAGTCATATCATCACTGCTACCAGCTCGGCCGAACCGGGCCGAACCGGGCCGAACCGGAAGGAACCCACCACTGATCTCAGATTGATAAAGTTTGCCAACAGGTCTTCCATTACTGAAACCCACCGTTCACCCAGATCGTCAGAAAATATATATATTAAAGTCTTCACTCTAATGTACTTTGGGATACACTGAACTAGAAGGGAAATCGTTCGTGGTGCTCTCTGAGCTTGGTTGTTTTCTTGCTGACATTTCATTACCCAACAAGGTAACATCATCAGTCTACAAGGGAGTGCGGTTTGCTCTCTGTTTTACAGTAGTAGCCAAAATTGTGGAAACCTTTTGGGGAAAGTGTATTTTTGAAGTTTGATGGCTAATAATAACACCATTTATTTATTTATTTATTTATTTTGGAATTTCAAGATAATTCTATTCCACCGCTGGAATGGCCTGGGAATAACCCAGATCTTAACCCAGTGGAAAATCTATGGAGCCGACTAAAGAAACTGGTTAGTCAGAAACGACCCAGCAATAAAACCCAGTTAATAGAAGCCATCTGTCAGCTTCTCAGTGCTGACATAGTAAAGAGGGAGTGAAATTCCTGTGGGATTAGTAAGAGAGACTGCCGTAGAATGATTTAGATAATGACCAATAGGATAAGAAAGCAAGCCAGGAAAGGGAGGGAATTTGGAGCAGAGGTCATTTCCTGACTGCAGATGAGTCCGTGAAGACGTTGTTCTAACAAATAAAAGTTTTTTTTTCTTTATTATCAAAATGTGAGAGGCATTTTATTTCTTAAGACAACTCGAGCCGGACAGACAGTCAGGAAAATCTTTTAAACAAAAAAAAAAACTTTTATTTGTTAGAACAACGTCTTCACGGACTCATATGCAGTCAGGAAATGACCTCTGCTCCAAATTCCCTCCCTTTCCTGGCTTGCTTCCTTATCCTATTGGTCATTATCTAAATCATTCTACGGCAGTCTCTCTTACTAATCCCACAGGAATTTAACCCCCTCTTTACTATGTCAGCACTGAGAGGCTGACACCAACATTCAATCTTGGTTTCAATTAAAATAGATGCAGAACATAAAAGACTCGGTTCACTCCATGGGAAGACGTTGTAAGGCCGTAATTCATGCTAAAGGTTACCGAACTATTAACTGACATGATGATAATTTTTGTATGTCTTGTTTTTTCTATGGTGATCATTTTTGTATATCTCATTTTTTTCCCTACGTGTTTCATTTTTCTTCTTTATCCTGTAACTGCTCTTCTAATAGCAAATCCTTCCTAAAAGTTATTACATTACATTCTTGATTCAATTATCTTTCCATTGATATATAATTTTATGGTACTACTCCCCCCCCCCAAAAAAAGTGGTGTTATTAGCTGGTTTTAGAAAATATACTTTTCCCAAAAGGTTTCAACAATTCTGGCCACTACTGTACACCGTGGCTTTCTGCATTCTAGAAAATAGGCATATTCTCGCTATGGTGGGGCACCATCATTATAAGGAAGAAAAGAAGCTCCTAATGGCTGAATGATCTCTCCCTCTTGTTACTGCATTGAGCAGCCCAGGGAATAAGTTCACAAGATTTGCAACTCAACGTGGAGGATCTGCTTTGCATACAAAGTGCCCCACATTAAGTTCCAGGCGTTTCCAGGTAAGACTAGGAATGGCGGATTGCATAGATTCCTCTTAATTATTTACATTCTCTCCTCTCCTCTCCTCTCCTCTCCTCTCCTCTCCTCTCCTCTCCTCTCTCTCTTCTCTCCTCTTCTCTTCTGTCCCTCCTTCCTAGTCTGCCTTTCTTTGCTTGATGTAAAAAGTGGTGAAACCGTTGCATTATCGATGCATGGTGAAAGGTGGATCCAAACAGAATTGAAATAATGGATACTTAGACCGCAAATTAAATATGTGAGAGGAAGGGGAATACGCACGGATTTTTTCTCTGTCTCTCCCTGGATACTGTGCCTATGTGTTTGTGTATTACTCTCTCTTTCTCTCTCTCACCCACACCCACACCCACCCACACCCACCCACAGACAAACTGCTGAAGTCGCTGGAACATCCTTCCAGAAAGATATTTGACTGCAGGTGTGAGCAGACTGATGATCATAGATCTATTCATTTAGTGTATGCATCAGTGGTGGGTTGCTCCCGGTTCGGACCGGTTTGCAAGAACCGGTAGTAAAACCGGCAAGAGGCCCTGCCCACTGCCCCGGATGTCATCATCAGCGATCTTGCTTTACTCGCTGGCGCATGCGTGCAATCCCATTGTGAACTGGTAGTAAAAGTAAGTAGAACCCACCCCTGGTATGTATGTATGTATGTATGTATGTATGAGTTCTAGTCCTGCTTTAGGCATGATGCCATTTGGGTGACCTTGGACCTGTCCTTCTCTCTGGCAACACCAAATGACTTCTGAAATTTTGCCAAGAAAACTGCAGGGCCCAATCACCAGGAGCCAAGATTGACTAGAAGATACACATGCACATTGTGCACACACAACACACACAGACACACATAAACATCTTAACTAGACTGTGGCAGATCCTCAGAAGCCACACAGAAATATGGAGATGTCCCCATATCGTGTGTGATGTTTGACTTCAGGCAAACCATTTCAGGGTTTGCAAACCAAGCCAGCATTGATGGATTGCTGGATGTGGGTGGGGGCCAAGTGCCCCCCTCAGTAGTTCTTTCTGGTGGGCTGATAACCAGAAAGTGGAATTGATGTTAACAGAATAACGGAGTTGGAATGGACCTTGGAGTTCTGGTCCAGTGGTCACCAACTGGTGGTCCGTGAGAAAATTTTGGTGGTTTGCAGAAAAAATATTTTTTTATAGTGCACTAAATCAGGGGTCCTCAAACTACGGCCCATGGGCCAGATACGTGGAATGAACATTTGTGTTGTGGCTGAGAGTCTCCCCCTTCAGGGTCTTTTTGTGTGGGTCGGAGGGGGACAGAAATTCTGACTTGGGGTCTGCTTCAGCCTCCTGGTATGGGGCTTTGGGTGAAGGCTGGAGGGAAGCGCCACTGGTGGCAAGGAGATGGAGGGCCTTGTTCCAGTGGGACTGCATCATGGCCCGGAACTGGCTGACCATCTCAGCCCGCTGAGCCTCCAGGCGCCAGTACCTGGCCTTGCACTCCCGCAGGTCTTCCCTCTGCTTGGAAAGCCTATGCTCGTAGACCTCAGTGAGGTGCTTCTGCTGAGCCTCCTCTGTCAGATCCAATTTGAACTGAGCTGTTTTGCCAACTCTTTCTCATGGTGGCTGCTTAGCTCCAACAACTGCTTCTTGTTGGAGCCCTAAGGAGCCCGGGTGGACAGGTGAGGAGTGGCTAGGAGGGGAGGGGTGAGTAGAGGCCGGCATCGCAGCCCTCGATGTGAGTGACATCGAGTTGGCCATCGAGTTGGCCACACCCACCCAGTCACATGGCCACCTAGCCACGCCCACCCAGGCGGTCATTAGGCAGCTCCTATAACTGGTCCTGGAATTTAAAATTATGAATTTAGTGGTCCCAGAGCTCCGAAAGGTTGGGGACCCGTGTTCTAGTCCAACTCCTTGCTCAACAAGGAGCCTATTCCATTCCAGACAAATGTTTGTCCAATCTCTTCTTAAAAACCTCCAGATATGGAGTATCCATAACTTCTGGAGGCAAGCCACTCCACTGATTAATTGTTCTGACTATCAGGAAATCTCTTCTTAGTTCTAGGTTGGATCTCTCCTTGATTACTTTCCATCCATTGCTTTTTGTTCTGCCTTCAGGTTCTCTGGCAAATAAGTTAACCCTTTCTCAGAGGTGGTTTTCAGCCAGTTCGGACCAGTTCACCTGAACTGGTAGCGAAAATCACAGGTGGGTCCGGCCAACGGCCCACCAGCCCACCCACCCCGGCTCCAAGTCATATTTGTGAACTGGTAGGAAAGTAAGTGAATACCACCCCTGCCCCCTCTTATTTGTGACAACCCCTAGATATTAGTAGAGAGCTATCATATCACCCTTAGTCCTTCCTTTTATTAAACTAGACATATCCAGTTCCTGCAACCGTTCTTCATATGTTTTAGCTTCTGGTCCCCTGTTGGATATTTTCTCAAAATCGGTCAAGGGCTTCCCGCTTTATGAATTACTCTCATTCCCTTGTAACCAAGTCTCTGTTTATCCATATGGTCCATTAGAAGCTTATGCCTTGAAATAATAGATAATGATGCAGAGATGATGGCTGTTTTAACACAGTCATAAGTGAAACACGCTACCTTTCTTCTGTGTCTGTCATTACGTGGGTTCTTCACATCGTCCAAATGGGATGGTGAAGAAAAAGAAAACCTAATTTGACAAGTTTGATTGATTGGGTGCTATATATCCTAGCCTCTAAACCTCTTCAGAATATACAGTTTGGTTAATATAGTCCTTGTAAATAAAACGCTTGAAAGAATTAAGATAAAAAGAATCTCAAGTGATCGAGAGCTACATGAGGCTACAGTTATTGTGTAAGAATCAGAGCTGCTAAGGATTTATACATATTCAAGCATACCTGATTTACAACAGTTTCGTTTGAACTGATCTCAAATAATCAAAAATTACATTCCCATTCATTGCAGAGTACCGTCTTCCCTTGCTGAATTTCTTCTCATCATTAAATGCACAATTGATACTACCAGCAAAAGCACATGAAACCCTGAGTGGTAAAGATTAGCATTTGGAGAGAAAATGAGTGTATCGACGGGCAAGATCTTAACGGAAAAATAACAGAAAATTTCTCAGAGAACACGATTCTTTTCTATACAAAGAGGCCTTTGCATTCAAACAGCCAAGCCATTTTGTAATAGTGGTCCTGAGTGGTGGAGTCCTACAAAGGTTTAATTCGCAGAATGCTGTCAGTTAGGCATATGTGCAGCTGTGCATGACTCATTTATTCCAGATACTATTTTCTTGAGTAAATCTTTTGGATCCCATCTTCGAGAGTCTTCCATAATTGTATCTTCTAAGATCTTCTAGAATTCTATCTTCAAGTCTTCTGGAATTCTGCCTTCCAGGTTCATCCAGAATTCCATCTTCCAGGTTCATCCAGAATTCTATCTTCCAAGGTCATCTAGAATTCAATCTTCTAAGATCTTCTAGAATTCTATCTTCCAGACTCATCTAGAATTCTATCTTCCAGGGCCTTCTAGAATTCTAACTTCAAGAGTCTTCTGGAATTCTATCTTCCAGGGTCATCTAGAATGCTATCTTCCAAGGTCATTTAGAATTCTATTTTCCAAGGTCATCTAGAATTCTATCTTCCAGGGCCTTCTAGAATTCTAACTTCAAGAGTCTTCTGGAATTCTATCTTCCAGGGTCATCTAGAATGCTATCTTCCAAGGTCATCTAGAATTCTATTTTCCAAGGTCATCTAGAATTCAATCTTCTAAGGTCTTTTAGAATTCTATCTTCCAGAGTCATCTAGAATTCTATCTGCCAGGTTCTTCTAGAATTCTATCTTTCAGGTTCTCCTAGAATGCTAACTTTCAGGGCCTTCTAGAATTCTAACTTCAAGAGTCTTCTAGAATTCTATCTTCCAGGGTCATCTAGAATGCTGTTTTCCAAGGTAATCTAGACTGCTATCTTCCAGGGCCTTCTAGAATTCTAACTTCAGGAGTCTTCTAGAATTCTATCTTCCAGGGTCATCTTCTGAACTCTTCTACAATTTTATCTTCTAGAACTGCAGTTTTATCTTCATGGGATAAAATTAGCAGGTAACCAATTGAAATATTTCCATGTTCACTCTTCAAACAGTCATCAAAAGGATGCTATGGTTGATTTTTTGATTGATCCCATTCTTGATGTTTCAGAGCTTTTGACGCGCAGGGTAATTTCTTTCCCAATTACCTGTCCATCTTATAACCTAGTGGATCACGTTATTGAAGCTTCACCATTTCCTATTTGAATAAAAATGTCCGTACAGTGAATTACAGTGTAATTTTTAGAGGGGGGGAAAAAAATAAGCACCCGCTTCCTTGCTGAGCACTGTCAAACTGACAGCACCTCCCTCCTTTAAGTTCCTTCGAGATTAAAAAACGCTTGCTCTTCAGCTGCCTTTCATTATAAAAATTGTCTTTTTAAAGCCATACCCTTATCTCGAACGTCCCACCCTTGAAATTGCCTCACGATTTATCGGCATCCTGCCTTAAAACAGGATTGGGTCCACAACAATTCAGCCAGCGTGTGAATGAAACACGGGGCAATCAAGCCCGAAAGCTGTGATAACACGCAGGATACGGCTTTACCTTAATGAGATAAGATGAAGATTCTTAATGTATTTTAAAATGGCTTGTGCCCTTTATGTCACTGCAAACTGCTGACTCATGTCCACTTTCACTAGCCATAATGGATCATAAAAACTTCAAAATGATGGTATATTAGCCAATTTTTGCCTCTCCGTACTATAACTATAAATTTGGCTCTCTTCCCTGTGCCTCAGGTACCCTTCCTTTCTGCAGTTTCTCTTTCATTATCAATCTCCCAATGTCCAATATCGTTTTGGCAGCTATTCCCCTAGGACAATCTTCCCAGCCCAGCCCGATATTCCCAAAATGTCCTGGTAATAACTATGAGAGGGATCTCGGAGTCCTAATGGACAACTACATAAATATGAGCCAGAAGCAGGGGAGAAATCCAGCAGGTTCTGACAGGTTCTGGAGAACCGGTAGCGGAAATTCTGAGCAGTTTGGAGAACCAGCAAATACCACCTTTGGCTGGCCCCAGAGTAGGGTGGGAATGGAGATTTTGCAATATCCTTCCCCCAGGAGTGGGGAGGGGATGGGGATTTTGCAGTATCCTTCCCCTGCCACGCCCACCAGGCTACGCCCACCAAGCCACACTACACCCACCAAGCCACGCCCACAGAACCGGTAGTAAAAAAAATTTGGATTTCACCATTGGCCAGAAGTGCGCTGCAGCCACCAAAAAAAGCCAACGCAGTCCTAGGTGAATTAACAAAGAGATAGAATCAAGATCATGTGTAGTGTTAGTACCACTTTATATAATAGCAATTGCACTTAGACTTATATACCGCTTCGTAGTGCTTTACAGCCCTCTCTGAGCGGTTTACAGAGTCAGCGGATTGCCCCCCAACAATCTGGGTCCTCGTTTTACCGACCTCGGAAGGCTGGAAGGCTGAGTCAACCTTGAGTCGGTCAGGATCGAACTGCTGGCAGTGGGCAGAGTCAGCTGGAAATACTGCTTTCTAACCACTGTGCCACCAGGGCTCTTAATGATGATAGATAGATAGATAGATAGATAGATAGATAGATAGATAGATAGATAGATAGATAGATAGATAGATGGATGGATGGATGGATGGATGGATGGATGGATGGATGGATGGATGGATGGATGGATGGATGGATGGACGGACAGACAGACAGACAGACAGACAGCAATAGCACTTAGACTTATATACTGCTTCATAGTGCTTTACAACACTCACAGAGTCAGCATATTGCCCCAGCAATCTGGCTCCTCATTTTACCAGCCTCGGAAGGATGGATTGATCTCAGAGCTCTCAGAGCTGAAGAAGCTTCTTGGAAGAGAAGGGAAAAGTCTTCAAAGAAAAACCAGAAACTCCAGTTGCCTCTTGAAAAAGCATCTTTGGGACAACGGTGACCGGGATGACTGAGAATCTCCATAGACCGTGAGAACAATAAATCAGTGGAATGGTTTGCCTTCAGAAGTTGTGGATGCTCCATTGCTGGGGGTTTTTAAGAAGTGTCTGGACAATCATTTGCCTGAAGTGATATAGGGTAGCAGTCACCAACTGGTGATCTGTGGACCACTGGTGGTCCGCGAGAAAATGTTGGTGGTCCGCAGAACAATTATTTGCATTTTTTATATTGCACTAAATCAGGGGTCCTCAAACTAGGGCTCCTGGGCCGGATACATGCAATGAATGCTTGTGTTGCTGCAGAGAGTCTCCCTCTTTGGGGTCTTTTTGTGTAAAGCAGAGGAGGGGGCAGAAATTCTGACTTGGGATCTGCTTGAGTCTCCTGGAGAAGGCTGGAGGGAAGGGCCGCTGGTGACGAAGAGCCAAAGGGCCTTGTTCCAGTGGGACAGCCTTATGAAAGGAACTGGCTGACCATCTCAGCCCGCTGAGACTCCAGGCGCCCATATCTGGCCTTGCACTCCCGCAGGCCTTCCCTCTGCTTGGAAAGCCTATGCTCGTAGTCCTCAGTGAGGTGCTTCTACTAAGCCTCCTTCTTGGCCAGATTTGAACTGAGCCAGCTGTTTTGCCAACTCTTTCTCATGGTGGCTGCTTAGCTTCAACAACTGCTTCTTGTTGGAACCCTAAGGAGGTTGGGCGGACAGGTGAGGAGTGGCTAGGAGGGGAGGGGTGAGTAGAAGCCGGCGAGGCGCCCCTCAACGCGAGCGACATTGAGTTGGCCACGCCCACCCAGTCACATGACCACCTAGCCACGCCCACCAAGCCAGTCATTTGGCAGATCATATTAGTGGTCCGCGGGATTTAAAATTATGAATTTAGTGGTCCCTGAAGTCCGAAAGGTTGGTGACCCCCCCAGGCTTTGTCCACATAAGGGTATATTAGGGCACAGCAGCTTAACAGTATATGGGGGTGCTATTAGCAGGAACGAATGAGCAACAATTTGTGCTGAACCATTCAATGCCGAGCTTATATTAATTCCTTTTTAAAAATTTTCTTTTGAAGGGAAAGAGGTTAGAAGGTGCCACTTAATGCACTTAGATTTCTTATTCCTTCGAAGTCCTAAAATGCCATTTTGTACAATGTCTTATCTTCTGCTGAATGCTTTATAAGGGCTGCATTCATAAGAAACCCTTCGTTCCGTTTATTACATGATGCTTAAAAATTTATACATGCAGGACTTTCAGAGGCCAAGGAATCTTCTCTACCCCAAGGATACTTTTTTTTTCTCTAATGGATTACCCAGTTTTGCTCAGGAGAATAAATCTGAAGTTTTGTTTCAACCCAAACCACTCCAGCGTTAACCTAATGCCATAACCTAATCCTAAACCAAGGTTCCTTTTATCTGCAGTTCGTGGAACAAGCCACAAAGATTGAATTCATGTGAAAATGAAAAGGAGGACAAAAGAATAATATAAATGTATAAAATCACATTAAAATTTCCATGAAATACAAGTTATAACTAAAGATGGGGAGGAAAATTCCATTAAAAAAATGATTTATATGCTACCCTTCTCCGGAGACTCAGGGCAGTTTACAATGCGTTAAGCAATAGCCTTCATACTTTTGTATATTTATACAAAGTCAGCTTATTGCCCCCACAAACTGGGTCCTCATTTTACCTACCTTAGAAAGGATGGAAGGCTGAATCAACCGTGAGCCTGGGGAGATTCGAACTTACAGTAATTGCAGACAGGTGGTGTTAATCACAATGCTTTTAGTCTGCTGAGCCACCAGGCCCTTCTACAACGGTCCGTCCTTGCATCCTCTTTGCCTTCCCCTTATTAACGGAATAACAGATTCGGAAGGAATGTTGGAAGTTCTTCTACTCCAACTCCCTCCTCTAGGTTGTCCAATCTCTTTTTAAAAGACGCCAGGGATGGAGCACCCACAATTTTTGAAGTCAAGATGTTCCACTGATGTAACTATCAGGAAGCTTCTCCTTAGTTCTAGGTTTCTATATTACTTCACTTTATAGCTCTCAGAATTGAACTGCTCACAGTTGATTTGCTCCTCACAATTGAACTGCCTTCTCGTACTGCAGCTTTTCAACAGCACTCACTCAACAGTTGCACAAATCCAGATGACGATGAGATGTCAGCCCAGAAACACAAAACTAACTCTATTGTTGCCTAGTCATCTATAGATCAAACACTCAACGGTTGACCCAGGGGCAGGTTTCAAAACCCGTCACTACCAGTTCACTCGTGGGTGTGCGCCCGCTTGCTCACTCGCTCGCACGATGCTTCTGTGCATGCGCATGCATCTGATCCGGGGCGAACCAGTAGCAACCCACCACTGGGTTGACCCATAGGTTCAAGGAAGTGAAAAAGAAAACAAACAGTTATGACCATTTGAATAAAGAAGAAAAGAAGAAATGAATGCATTATATAAAATAAACATAATACCTTGTATATATGTATATAAAATAAAGATAATACCTTGTATGACAAGTTACGCACGGTCACTCATGCCCTCGTCACCTCACGCCTGGACTACTGTAATGCCTTCTACATGGGGCTCCCCTTGAGGAGCACCCGGAGGCTCCAACTGGTCAGGAATGCGGCTGCGTGGGTGGTGATGGGAGCGACGTGGCGCTCCCATGTGACCCCCCTCCTGCGCGAGCTGCACTGGCTCCCGGTGGTCTTCCGGGTGTGCTTCAAGATTTTGGTTACCATCTTCAAAGCGCTCCATGGCTTAGGACCAGGGTATCTTTGTGACCGCCTTCTGCCACAAACAGCCTCTCACCGACCAGTCCGCTCCCATAGAGAGGGGCTCCTCAGGGTACCGTCGGTCAAACAGTGTCGACTGGCGGCCCCCAGGGGGAGAGCCTTCTCTGTGGGGGCACCTACCATCTGGAACGAGCTCCCCCCTGAGATAAGGAGGTTACAGGACCTGTGTACTTTTCGCCGCGCCTTAAAAACGTTTTTATTTAAACAAGCTGGTCTAGCTTAACCTCCTTTTATATTGGGTCTTAAATATTTTATACAATTGGATTTTTAAATTGTTCGAGCCAAATTATTTAATTTGTTTTAAATGATTTTTAACTTTTATATTATTGTATCTTATTTTGGCTGTTCACTGCCCTGAGTCCCGTCTGGGAGTAGGGCAGTATACAAATATGAATGAATGAATGAATGAATGAATGAATGAATGAATGAATGAATGAATGAATAAATAAATAAATAAATAAATAAATAAATAAATAAATAAATAAATAAATAAATAAATAAATAAGTTACAAGATACAAGAGTTGGAAGGGATCTTGGAGGTCTTCTAATCCAACCCCCTGCTTAGACAGGAAACCCTACAACCCTTGGTTATCCAATCTCTTCTTAAAAACTTCCAGTGTTAGAGCATTCACAACTTCTGGAGGCAAGTTGTTCCACTGATTGATTGTTCTCACTGTTGGGAAGTTTCTCCTTAGTTCTAAGTTGCTTCTCTCCTTGATTAGTTTCCATTCGTTTGGGACAACTATGACCTGGAGTGATTGAGAATCTCCATAGACACCATGCATGACAATTAAAGGAGGCATTTTATGTGTGGGCCCTATCGATGAGAGCCAGAATTTCAGCCAAGGGGATCCTCTACCATAGCCTTCGCAATGTGATGTGCTAAAGCTATATTGTAAGTGACATAGTCCTTTGATTTGGTGTCATTGACTCAACAACACAATGAATATGAATTCTGGCAAATGCTGGGAGACTGTGGAGGACACCAGGGCCTGGCGTGCTATGGTCCATGAGATCATGAAGAGTCAGACATGACTGCATGGCTGAACAACAAACAACATAGCACAACCTCTTTCTAAACATGCTTTAAGAGGCTATTGCGAGGGGCCCCAAATTGCCTTGAGATGAATTTCAGGATTTTAGGATTCAGAGTAACTTGAACAAGTTTGCTGAAAAGCAAACAAAAGGGATCAGTCGACAAGAAATAAAGAAAATCAACTTCTTAAATCTGTGTAGCCATAAATTGAGAAGACCATGGTATGGAGTTTTCTTCAAAGAAAGGTCAAGAGATAATAAGTCTTGATCTTCTTCTATGGGACATATTTTTAATTAAGTATTTGAAGAATGTGTCATACCCTGGTCTTCTCAACTTGTGGCTATAGAGACTTAAGAAGTTGATCAGTTGTCTGGGATTCTTTAAGTTGGATTCCTGGCTGAGCAGTGGATTGCAGGATGATTTACATAAATAGATCCTGCCAACCCTATGATCCTGTGGTTTTTAAGAGTTCTGAATGCAGAACTTCCTAAATGCAGAGGTCTTTTAGTTTTGCATTACTGTACATCAGTGGTGGGTTGTTACCGGTTCTCCCCGGTTCTTGCGAACCGGTAGTGGAAATTTTGAGTAGTTCGGAGAACCGGTAAATACCACTTCTGCCTGGCCCCGCCCCCAATCTATTTGCTGCCTCCCGAGTCCCAGCTGATTGGCTAGAAGGAAAAAATCAGGGCTCACTTGACAAAGAAGAGGGAAAAAAAACAAAACACCGTAGCTTTAAATTGAGAAGCCAAGAAGCCTCCCAACTGATTGGCTAGAACCGATCCACTCCTTGTAAACCGCTCAGTGGTGGTAGATTGGCAACTGAGGCCAAACTACTTTAAAGCGGTTTTCGATGGTCTCAGTGGTGGCAGTGGCAAAAAACTGTTTAAACTTTTGCCACAGCACTTCAAAGAGCCGCCCTACAGCTGATCAGCGGTAAAAGGCAGTGTGGTGATAGACCAGTGCGCTCCAAAAACAAATAGGTAGACCGGTATGCTCCAAAAATAAATGGGTAGTCCAGTATGGCTGTGCAAGCAGTTAAAAGCCTGGTAGACCAGTACCTCTGTTAAATCCTAAAGAATTGTTTGTCACATGACCATAGAACCACACCCACAAAATAAGCCATGCCCACAGAACTGGTAGTAAAAAGTTTTAGAACCCACCCCTGCTGTACATCTTCTAACATTTATCACAGAAAACTGGGAATACTTGTCTCATATGATGCATGCAGTCCGACGGACACACAAGAAAGAGTAGAGTAGAGTAGAGTAGAGTAGAGTAGAGTAGAGTAGAGTAGAGTAGGATAGGGTAAGGTAGGGTAGGGTAGGGTAGGGTAGGGTAGGGTAGGGTAGGGTAGGGTAGGATAGGGTAGGGTAGGGTAGGGTAGGGTAGGGTAGAGTAAGGTAGGATAGGGTAGGGTAGAACAGAACAGAACAGAACAGAACAGAACAGAACAGAACAGAACAGAACAGAACAGAACAGAACAGAACAGAACAGAACAGAATAGCTTTATTGTCACTTTGAATGATTAGGACTAATCGGCACACATTAAAACGACCTTGATCTGCATCTTATAGAATAGATCACACATCCATCTCATCCCTTTCCCAACAGCTATAAAGGTTTTTTTTTCCCCCTTACCAAAAGTTACAAGAAACTCACATTTCTTGTTCCAAGTAGGCACACCCCTGAATAACAGTCCCACCAAACAGATCCCAAGGTTCAAATCTAGCAAAAGAGAATTTCTCTTGTATCTGGTCATACAAAATAGTCAACTATTTTGGGAGCTCTCTTCTAAAAGTTAGCACTTTTCTGGAACTGTCGAGGCACCTCAACATTATTTGGAGATCATGGATTTGTTTTTGCATTCTGCCCCCCCCCCCCTCCCCCAGCCTGTCCTCTTCAAAGATACACCATAAAAGGTTCTGTTTTTCAATCAACTGAAAAACTAAGAATGATGTAAAAAGCGAGAAGATGTAGAATCTTCTGAAGATCTTACGCTGGTATATAAATCTCCCGATTTTTAAACTGACATAAATCCCTTTGCTGGCCATATTTTTTTGTATATATTACCTCAGTGTTGCGTGTTTCGTTCCGGACATGATCTGAATTTCAAAATCCAAGTCTTTTCGTCCTTCCGATCTCTTATAGGACATTAAAAATACAGAAACAGGAATTTATCACCCCAATGTTGGAAATGTAATTTAGCGTCAGGATCTTTCTATCACATGGTGGTGGTTATGTAAGAAAGCCAGGGAGTTTTGACACCAGATTAAGATATGTTTGGAGGAGATATTAGACCAAAACATAGATCTAAAGCCAGAATTATTCCTATTAGGAATCACAAAAGTGAAATATAGCAAAGAATTGATGAACTTAATGCTGCATGTTATAACAGCAGCAAAGCTGGTTTATGTGCAATCCTGGAAAAAGAAAGAAACTCCCCCCGGAAGAAGAAATAATGAAGAAAATCTTGACACGTGCAGAAATCGACAAGCTGACATTAGAACTCAAAGACAAGGACGAGACAGAATACCAAGGAGCTGCTGATCCGTTCTACAGAGGAATTATTGAGTGTCATCTGCCCCTCTATAACTTAAGACAGACACAGACTTCCGAGGATAATTAGAACTGCAGAAAAAATCATGGCTACCAACCTGCCTTCCATGGAGGACCTGTGTACTACACGAGTCAAAAAGAGGGCTGTGAAAATATCTACAGACCCCTCGCATCCTGGATATAAATTGTTTCAACTCCTACCCTCAAAACGATGCTATAGAGCATTGCACACCAGAACAACTAGACACAAGAACAGTTTTTCCCAAACGTCATCACTCTGCTAAGCAAATAAATCCTTCAACACTGTCAAAGTAGTTACTAAGTCTGCATTACTATTAATCTTCCCATCGTTCCTATCACCCATCTCCTCCCACTTTTGACCTCCCACTTGTTGCTGGTTATCCTTAAGATTTAAATTGACTGTTTCCCTATGACCATCATTAAGTGTTGTACCTTATGATTCTTGACGAATGTATCTTTTCTTTTATGTACTCCGAGAGCATATGCACCAAGACGAATTCCTTGTGTGTCCAATCATACTTGGCCAATAAAGATTTTTATTCTGTCCTGTCCTGTCCTGTCCTTTCCTGTCCTATCCTATCCTATCCTATCCTACCATCCTATCCTATCTATCCTATCTATCCTATCCTATCCTAAATTTGGAGCAAAATGCATCAATGGTTAGAAAGGAGAAAAGGAGTTGAAACAAAAAAAGAATTAAGGTTTGAAAAATGGATATTGGATAATATTTAGACAAATATGTAAATGAGGACAAAGGATATGTATATAAGAACAAAATAATAATGTATGTTAAATAGTAATTATATTTGTTGTTTTGTTAAAAATAGTATAGATATGACAAGACTGGGATGGTCACAGTATGTCCAATGTTTTAATATTTGTTTAAATTTTTTTTTAAATGGAAGCAAGCACATTTTTTTTAAAAAAAGCGGAGAAATGTAAAGTAAATGTAAAGAAATGTAAAGAACTCCTTGGATTTGCTAACTATAAATCTGTGAGCTATCGCATAGTTCATACAGCAATGATGGCATTCCGTATTTCACGTTGAAATGTCAGTGGGCAGAATGTAGGTGAATCGGACGCCATTGAGAGGGACTTCGTACCTGACGAAAGAGCTTCCTGTCGAACAGGCATAATTTTATCCTCTTTCATCTCGTCCCTTTTCACTCCTCCTTTTCCTCTGAATACACACATCATCACGAACACTTTCCAGCGATGTAGGAATATTTACTGGGAGTGAGGGCAGGATTGGAAGGGGTGGGTGTGTGTGAGAGAGAGAAAAGAAAAAAAAAAAAGATGCAGCAAATGAAAACCAGACTGCAATGGGGACTCTCTGTAGAAACAGTTTCGTATAATGTTTACACGTGGGCATGGTAGGGCGAAAAAAAATAAAAATAAAACATGGTCCCATGCCAAGGGTGGGCGGCATTTTTTACACAATGCATCATTGTATTCAAATAGATGATTGAATATGCGCTGGCATTGCTCCGAAGGCTGCATAAACAGAGGGAGAGAATCAAGATCATCTGAAGTGTTAATGCCACTTTATAATGCCTTGGTAAGGCCCCACACTTGGAATAAGCCATTCAGTTTTGGTCGCCACGATGTAAAAAGGATGTGGAGACTCTAGAAAGAGTGCAGAGAAGAGCAACCAAGAGGATGAGGGGACTGGAGGCTAAACATATGAAGAACGGTTGCAGGAATTGAGTATGTCTCGTTTGATGAACAGAAGGACTAGGGGAGACATGATAGCAGCCTTCCAATATCTCAGGGGCTGCCACAAAGAAGAGGGAGTCAAGCTATTCTCCAAAGCCCCCGAGGGCAGGACAAGAAGCAATGGGTGGAAACTAATCAAGGACAGAAGCAACCTAGAACTAAGGAGAAATTTCCTGACAGTTAGAACAATTAACCAATGGAACAACTTGCCTGCAGAAGTTGTGAATGCTCCAACACTGGACGTTTTTATGAGGATGTTGGGTGACCATTTGTCTGAAGTGGTGTAGGTTTCCTGCCTAAGCAGGGGGTTGGACTAGAAGACCTCCAAGGTCCCTTCCAACTCTGTTAATCTGTTACCTTCCATTACTGGCATCATCAAGATCTGATCAGCAGGGTCAACAAACGAGCCTGGATAGCTCAGCAGACTAATGCATTGTGCATTGTGATTAACTCCAGCTGTCTGCAATTACTGTAAGTTCGAATCTCACCAGGCTCAAGGCTGACTCAGCTTCCATCCTTTCTAAGGTAGGTAAATTGAGGACTCACAGTTTGTGGGTGCAATAAACTGACTTTGTATAAATATACAAAAGTATGAAGGCTACTGCTTAATTCATTGTAAGCCGCCCTGAGTCTCCGGAGAAGGGCGGCATATAAATCATTTTTTTAAAAAAAAACAATACTAGGTGTGCTGCAGAATAAGATAAATCAGTTTTTTGAGATTCCTAAATCACATTTCTAAGATCAGGGGCAGTAAAAACCGGTTGGTTGGTGCGGATCACAGAGTGGCTTGTATTTCTAGCTAGCATAAAGATATCTCATCAGGAACAAGACCCTGGATGCGGTGGTCTTGGGTTGCAAGAAGGGTATTAAGGGAACTTGCCTGCCCATGATGGACCAGGCCACTGAGTTGGCCAAGAACCTTTTTGAACACATAAAAAAAACTAAAGTTAGTGTGTGTTGGTTTGATGCTGCATCTGATGGGTCAGGAAGGTACCCTGAAGTCCTGGCAACAGGATTTGATCAATCAGCATACTAGTTCCTAGGGGCAGGGAAAGGGAAGGATAGAGGGAGAAAAGGAAAGAGAGAGAGGGAGAAAGGGAGAGAGAGAAAGAGAGAAGGAGAGAGGGGGGAAGGAGAAAGGGAAGAGAGAGGGGAGGGGGGAGAGAGAAAGATAGGGGAGAAAGAGGGAGGGAGGGAGGGGAAAGGGAGAGAGAAGAGGAGAGAGGAGGGGGGAGGGAGAGAGGGAAAGAGAGTGGAAAGAGAATAATCTAGAAAGATAGGAGAGAGGGAGGGGGAGAGAGAAATGAGAGAGGGGGGAGAGAGGGAATGAGAGGAGAGAAAGAGAGAAGGAGAGAGAGGGGGGAGAGGGAAAGGGAGAGAGAAGGAGAGAGGGAGGAGGGAGAGAGAGAAAGAGATGGGAAAGAGGGAAAGATAGAAGGAGCGAGAAAGGGAGGGAGGGAGGGAAAGGGAGAGAAAAGGAGAGGAGGGGAGAGGGAGGGAAAGGAGAGAGAAGGAGAGGGGGAGAAAGCGAGGGAGAGAGGGAAACGGGGGGAGAGAAAGATCGAAAGATAGAAGGAGAGAGAGGGAGGGAGGGAGAGAGAGAGAAGGAGAGAGGGGGAAGGGAGAGAGAAGGAGAGAGGGGGGGAGGGAGAGAGGGAAAGAGAGTGGAAAGAGAATAATCTAGAAAGATAGGAGAGAGGGAGGGAGAGAGAGAACGAAAGAGGGGGAGGGGGAGGAGAGGGGATGAGAGGGGAGAGAGAGAAAGAGAGAAGGAGAGGAGAGAGGGGGAGGGAGGGAAAGGAGAGAGAAGGAGAGAGGGAGGAGGGAGAGAGAGAAAGAGATGGGAAAGAGGGAAAGATAGAAGGAGCGAGAAAGGGAGGGAGGGAGGGAAAGGGAGAGAAAAGGAGAGAGGGGAGAGGGAGGGAAAGGGAGAGAGAAGGAGAGGGGGAGAAAGCGAGGGAGAGAGGGAAACGGGGGGGAGAGAAAGATCGAAAGATAGAAGGAGAGAGAGGGAGGGAGGGAGAGAGAGAGAAGGAGAGAGGGGAAGGGAGAGAGAAGGAGAGAGGGGGGGAGGGAGAGAGGGAAAGAGAGTGGAAAGAGAATAATCTAGAAAGATAGGAGAGAGGGAGGGAGAGAGAGAACGAAAGAGGGGGGAGAGAGGGAATGAGAGGGGAGAGAGAGAAAGAGAGAAGGAGAGAGAGGGGGGGGAGGAGAAAGGGAGAGAGAAGGAGAGAGGGAGGAGGGAGAGAGGGAAAGAGATGGGAAAGAGGGAAAGATAGAAGGAGCGAGAGAGGGAGGGAGGGAGGGAAAGGGAGAGAGAAGGAGAGAGGGGGAGGGAGGGAAAGAGAGGGGACAGAGAATAATCTAGAAAGATAGGAGAGAGGGAGGGGGAGAGAGAACGAGAGAGGGGGGAGAGAGGGAATGAGAGGGGAGAGAGAGAAAGAGAGAAGGAGAGAGAGGGGGAGGGAGGGAAAGGGAGAGAGAAGGAGAGAGGGGGGAGGGAGAGAGGGAAAGAGAGTGGAAAGAGAATAATCTAGAAAGAGGAGAGAGGGGAGGGAGAGAGAGAACGAAAGAGGGGGGAGAGAGGGAATGAGAGGGGAGAGAGAGAAAGAGAGAAGGAGAGAGAGGGGGAGGGAGGGAAAGGGAGAGAGAAGGAGAGAGGGGAGGAGGGAGAGAGGGAAAGAGATGGGAAAGAGGGAAAGATAGAAGGAGCGAGAGAGGGAGGGAGGGAGGGAAAGGGAGAGAGAAGGAGAGAGGGGGAGGGAGGGAAAGAGAGGGGACAGAAAATAATCTAGAAAGATAGGAGAGAGGGAGGGGGAGAGAGAACGAGAGAGGGGGGAGAGAGGGAATGAGAAGGGGAGAGAGAGAAAGAGAGAAGGAGAGAGAGGGGGAGGGAGGGAAAGGGAGAGAGAAGGAGAGAGGGGGGGGGAGGGAGAGAGGGAAAGAGAGTGGAAAGAGAATAATCTAGAAAGATAGGAGAGAGGGAGGGAGAGAGAGAACGAGAGAGAGGGGGGAGAGAGGGAATGAGAGGAGAGAAAGAGAGAAGGAGAGAGGGGGGGGAGAGTGAAAAGGGAGAGAGAAGGAGAGGAGAGGAGGGAGAGAGGGAAAGAGATGGGAAAGAGGGAAAGATAGAAGGAGCGAGAGAGGGAGGGAGGGAGGGAAAGGGAGAGAGAAGGAGAGAGGGGGGAGGGAGGGAAAGGGAGAGAGAAGGAGAGAGGGAGGGGAGGGAGGGAAAGGGAGAGAGAAGGAGAGAGGGGGGGAGGAGGGAAAGGGAGAGAGAAGGAGAGAGGGGGGAGGGAGGGAGGGAAACAGAGGGGACAGAGAAAAAGATAGAAAGATAGGAGAGAGGGAGGGAGGGAGAGAGAGAGAAGAGGGAGAGGGGGGAGGGAGCGAGGAGAGAGGGAAACAGAGCGGGGAGAGAGAAAGATCGAAAGATAGAAGGAGAGGGAGGGAGGGAGGGAGAGAGAGAGAGAAGGAGAGAGGGGAAGGGAGAGAGGAAGAGAGAGGGGGGGAGGGAGAGAGGGAAAGAGAGTGGAAAGAGAATAATCTAGAAAGATAGGAGAGAGGGAGGAGAGAGAGAACGAGAGAGGGGGGAGAGAGGGAATGAGAGGAGAGAAAGAGAGAAGGAGAGAGGGGGGAGAGTGAAAAGGGAGAGAGAAAGGAGAGAGGGAGGAAGGGAGAGAGGGAAAGAGATGGGAAAGAGGGAAAGATAGAAGGAGCGAGAGAGGGAGGGAGGAGGGAAAGGAAGAGAGAAGGAGAGAGGGAGGGAGGGAGGGAAAGGGAGAGAGAAGGAGAGAGGGAGGGAGGGAGGGAAAGGGAGAGAGAAGGAGAGAGGGGGGAGGGAGGGAAAGGGAGAGAGAAGGAGAGAGGGGGGGAGGGAGGGAGGGAAACAGAGGGGACAGAGAAAAGATAGAAAGATAGGAGAGAGGGAGGGAGGGAGAGAGAGAGAAGGAGAGGGGGGGAAGGGAGCGAGGGAGAGAGGGAAACAGAGCGGGAGAGAGAAAGATCGAAAGATAGAAGGAGAGGGAGGGAGGGGAGGGAGAGAGAGAGAAGGAGCAAGGGGAAGGGAGAGAGAAAGAAAGATAGAAGGAGAGGGAGGGAGGGAGGGAGAGAGAGAGAAGAGCAAGGGGAAGGGAGAGAGAAAGAAAGATAGAAGGAGAGAGAGGGAGGGAGGGAGGGAGAGAGAGAGAGAGAGAGAGGTGGAAATATAGAAGGCAATGAAAAACAGCTGAAGCCCTGAACTGAATACAGGTAGTCTTCGGCTTACACAACAGTTCATTTAGTGTCCCTTAGAAGTTACACGGTTTAGGATCGTTTTTTCACACTTGTGACTGTTGCGGCATCTCCATGGTCATGTGATCAAAATTAGACGCTTGGCAACGGATTCATATCTATGACGGTCACAGTGTCCCGTGGGGATGAGGATGGGGTGTGTGTCACATGATCCTTCGGAATATCGGAATTCGGCTTGCCGCTTCCTGCAGCAGAAACTCAAGATCCAACCCTTCTCCATATTGAAGTTAGCAACTTTGGTGGTTGATTATCATGTGCCCAGCTGGCCTTCTAAAAGACAAGGGAAGGCCTCAATAACTGCAGATCAAGGTCCTTAACCCAACCAAAAGGAGACCAACGAACTCAAGCAGCATTGTTAAGGTGACTACTTCAGAAGAGAATACTGTAGCTCAGCTTTGAACCTGAGAACAAATCCCTCTCCCTTCTAGCACGGATCCAGTTACCTAGTTGGGTAACGAAACGTCGGTGAGAAAACAGCCAGGTTCAAAGAACGTCAAGAACTCTCACCCTACTACTATTGGGCGCTCTCTAACAAAAGGAAATTCAACAGTGAAAAAAAGTAAGGTTCTACATTTAGGGAAGAAAAACCAAAATGCACAGGTACCGTATAGGTGGTATCTCACTCAATAGTAGTAACTGTGAGTGGGATCTTGGAGCCCTAGTAGACAACCATTTAGATATGAGCCAGCCCTGTGCAGCAGCTGCCAAAAAAGCCAACACAGTTCTGGGCTGCATAACAGAGGGAGAGAATCAAGATCACGTGAAGGGTTAATACCACTTATAAGGGCTTGGAAGGCCACACTTGGAATAAAGCATCCAGATTTGGTGGCCACGATGTAAGAAAGATGTGGAGACTCTAGAAAGAGTGCAGAGAAGAGCAACCAAGAGGATGAGGGGACTGGAGGCTAAAACATACGAAGAACGGTTGCAGGAATTGGATATGTCTAGTTCGATGAAAAAAAGGACTAGGGGAGAAGTGATAGCAGTGTTCTAATATCTCAGGGACCACCACAAAAAAGAGAGAATCAAGCTATTCTCCAAAGCACCTGAGGCAGGACAAGAAGCAATGGGTGGAAACTAATCAAGGAAAGAAGCAACTTAGAACTAAGGAGAAATTTCTTGACAGTCAGAACAATTAATCGGTGGAACAACTGGCCTCCAGAAGTTGTGAATGCTCCAACACTGGAAATTTTTAAGAAGATGTTGGATAACCATTTGTCTGAAGTGGTGTAGGGTTTCCTGCCTGGGCAGGGGGTTGACTAGAAGACCTCCAAGGTCCCTTCCAACTCTATTATTCTATTCTATTCTATTCTATTCTATTCTATTCTATTCTATTCTATTCTATTCTATTCTATTCTATTCTATTCTATTCTATTCTAATTTCTTTCCTTCTCGCAAGGACAGCAAACCCCTTGCAGTAGACGGACTCCAGCAACAACAGGGACCTCACAACGTCTCCGTATTTCCAACATTTCCCATCAGATCCCTAAGCCAATGTTTGGGAGTTCTTGAGAACCATAATTTCCACCCTCCTAGAAAACAAACTATTAACCTCAGTTGGTAGCACAACTAGGCGAGGTGGCAGAACAAACGGACATCTTTTCCAAGCTGATAGTGAGATATTTCTCCTCCCCTCCCCCCCACCCTTCCTTTTCCTATCTCCTGGGTTCGGAGACCGATTCTGAAAGCGCGAAATGTTGCTCTTATCGCGCAGAAATTCCCAGCAAATACCCTTCTGCCATGGCTGATTGCTTTAAAATGGCTCGGTCGGGCTGAAGCTCATTCGCAGAAGAAGAAAGATGCTGCATTGCAAAATCAAATATAGGACCAAATGGTTAGATTTCGAACGATTCATGCTTAAGTTCCTGGGCAGCGGGCTTCTTTTACGATGAGCCTAACTAACAGTCCTTTTTTAAAAAAATAAAAAATTAAATTAAATTAAAATAGATCAATAAAGGGGTTTACTGAACTGCCCCCCCCCCAACACACACACAGAGCCAGCATGATGTTGATGGCAACAAGTAATAGCAGAAAACTCTTCCTCCGGCCATTCACACATGGCCTTCGTGGACTTACACTGCATTGAGGCGTTTGGGATTGGTGCATCTACACAGGAACCTTATTTCATTCCATCAAACTCGCAAACACGACAAAGTACCAGATGTGTTTAAGCCCCCCCCCACTCCACCTCCACCTCCCCTCCCCGTAGTACAGCCACTGCAACAAGTTGACAAGCCGTGAGAGATCACCAGCCATTTCTTTCCCCAAACCCAAAAGATCTTTTGCAAGACTTTGCCATGAAAATCCAGAAGAGCTAGAGAGAGCTAGAGAGAGCTAAGAAAGAGAGAGAGAGAGAGAGAGAGGAGAGAGAGGAGATGAGAGAGAGAGAGAGAGAGAGAGAGAGAGAGAGAGAGAGAGAGAGAGAGAGAGAGAGGGAGAGAGAGAGAACACAACGAAAAGGGTCCCACCACGATTAAGACAGACGGGTTTCCTCCAATTTGACCAGAACTGAGAGATTGCAGAGGTAGGAAGGAAAGCATCCACTCTCTCTCACTCCCCCCCCCCCCCCACCACCATCACCTTACCTTTTCTGCCTTTGCTTTCCTGGCATTGTGGACCAACCGGCGTCCCAGCTTCTTGGCATACCAGATTGAAGCAAACATCACCAGCCTCCACCAGCAGGCTTCCAACCAACGTCAAAAAACCCGGCAATAAAACTTCCGCTGAAAGCTGAGAAGCAATTGTGAGAAATGGCTCACAATTTCACGGTGTGTCCCTGCTTTTCTCTGCTCCAGCTTTTTTTTTTTCAGGAAGGGGGGGGGGGGAGAATTGGAGTGGTTGGACAGCCAAAGGGCACAACGGTAGGGTGGGGGGAGAGGAAGATCTGACAGACAGACCTAGCCAGCAGGTGTATTTACGTCCTGTCCACAGGAGGTCTCGGGTGAAGCAGCATCTTTGCATCCAGCTCACATCTCCTCTGTTAAATGCCGTCTGACGTTCTGGAGGAGTGACACCATAAACTACATGTGGTGTGTGTGTGTGTGTGTGTGTGTGTGTGTGTGTGTGTGTGTGTGATTGTGGTGGTGGTGGTGGTAGGGAATAAAAGGGGCTGCAGTCAGCTCCTTGGCAGAGCTGGGAGCTCACCTCCTGCTTTGCTCGCTGACTGAAATTTAACTCCTCGCTTGTGAGCTGGCAGCTAGGTGGTGGGACTCCAAAAAGACGAAAGGGAAAGGAGAGGTACGTGAGATGGATGACGTACAAGAGCCTTATTTTTATTCCCATTTCCATTTGAATAATATAGTCAAGGAGGAGGAATTACTCACACCTGAGGGGAGCTCTGGTTAAATTCCCTGCCCTATTAGCCCCCCAAAGCATCTCTCAGGATAATTCTGCTCAAGCTCCCTTCTCTCTTCCTTAAAGAAATATGTCTACAGTGTTTCTGCTTGCTTAGCTTCCACAAATTATTTTGGTTTCCCTGGGGAAGCTGTTTATGCTGCCCAATTCCCACAGATTGCTCTCCCAATTGTTCTATTCACACACCCATCCTTATCTCTCTCTCTCTCTCTCTCAGATAGATGGGCATTAAGTTACGAGAAGCTTTTGAAATAAAAGAAGAGAAGGGCGAGCTTGCTTTCCTAGCTAGGTGCCAAGGAGTCGAGTTTTGTCCTGGGTGACTGCATGGAGAAGTGCTTGGTTTTTCTCTCTCCCCAAAATGGACGCAGTCCCTGATCTTGTCCACCCAACTTATTCCTCGCCTTTCTTTTCTTTCTTCTGCCTCGCATCTCGTCAAATGTAGGTGTCAGGCTGAGAGTCAAATATCTAAATTCCTGAATCCATTTCTCAATGAGCAGCCTTTGGCAAATTATTATCCTGCAAACTAATCAGCTCCGAAGAGTACAAAGGGAATATTTTAAAGCATGTTGAGAATCAGGAAGTGCTGTAGAGACCTACCTTCCTTCCTTCCTTCCTTCCTTCCTTCCTTCCTTCCTTCCTTCCTTCCTTCCTTCCTTCCTTCCTTCCTTCCTCCCTCCCTCCCTCCCTCCCTCCCTCCCATCCACCCATCCATCCATCCATCCATCCAACCAGCCAGCCATCGTCAGTAAATGTGAACTTGGCTCCCCCCCATTCCTTTGCAGTTACAAATTTCGGAGCTCAGAGATTTTTAAGCAGACAAAATACCGAAGATCAAAGCATGAAAAATCTTTAGTAACAAGTCTTCAAAACATTTCTTTATGTCACATTGTTGAGTGACAACGCTGTGCCGCTCATAGAGGTACCCACAATAGATTTGGTGGTGCAGATAATTAAAGAGAAATATACTCAGGACAATTCGTAATACGGTAACTTGAGAAAAAAAGGGGGGAAGCGAAGCAAAAAAATCTGCAGCAAAGAAATCCATCAGCATTTAAAAGGTCATCTAAAAAAGTTACTGTCTTGGCCGCAATCTGTGAAGACGACAGTGAGGTGGACAAACCAAAAACTTAGGGAAGAAAGTTGCACAAGGTCAACATTTTAGTCATGAAAAAACCTCTGTTCATCCCAAAGGTGCTTTTCTCAAGAGGCAGCTGGGCTTTTTTTTGTTTTCCCTTGAAGACGTTTTGCTTCTCATCCAAGAAGCTTCTTCAGTTCTTGCAGAAGCTTCTTCTTCTGTTCTGCAAGAACCGAAGAAGCTTCTTGGATGAGAAGCGAAACGTCTTCCAGGAAAAAAAAAATCTGGGTGACTTAGAATTCCGTAGACATAAACCTGTGTTCATCTACCATATTTAAGATGGGGAGGGGGCTGACATCAAAGCCCTCCCCCTCTTTTGTCACTGTGGTTACAGGAAAATGTAATTCACCTTCGGCTGCTTGCTCTGTGTCAAGTTACCAGTTGCCAATTACCAGCATGATTGTTACCAGCATGATTGAATGTCCTTTCATGTGTGTGTGAGTGTGTACATGTGTCTCTGTGTGTGTGTGTGGGTATGCATTTGGAGGGGGGAGTGACCCTCTTCATATTGCCTATACCAAATGTTGGGTAATTTTGACCACTGCTTCTGTTCCACTGAGAAATTCAACCTAAGTCAACAGGATTCTTAACAAACAAATAGAACAGTCTATTCTTCGAATCTAAGCGCAGATTTAAAGTCAATCCTATTGAAGATAAGCCACAGTTCTTCTGAAACCAAGTCCCCAGGTAGCTTCTCTGTACAGAGCAATGGAGAGCTACGGGATGAATGTGGATGGTAACCAGATTGTGACACTTGCCAGCAAACCTTATGCTAAATTAGCAGGAGGAATATTGGAGGACAGCCCAAACATTTGATGCTTATAGTTAAATGTGTAGGTCATTTATCTTGTGATCTTCTACTGTATACGTATAGAAAACAAATAAGGAAGATAAGCTCTTCATTCCTTGGGCACATAACGAGAAAGAAGAGCTTTCTCCAGCTGTAACACAGAGTAAATAAATAAATACATTATTCTTTTTAAGATTTTTAACTTTTGTATACTGTATTTTTACCTGGCTGTTCACCGCCCTGAGTCCGCAAGGAGAAGGGCGGTATATAAATCCAATAAATAATCCAATAAATAATAATAATAATAATTCTCTCTGGAGACTTTTCAAGGGATTCTGCGAGAGGAAGGGAGCAGCCACAGACCAGTTAGGGAAGATCAGGGGTGGGATTCAGCTGGTTCGGACCGGTTGCTAATTTTACATCCGGTTCGCCAAACTGGTAATTCCAAGGACTGGCTGGCCCCTCCCAGGAGTCTCCACGTGACCCATTTTGAATGCCAGGTAAGTGCAGCACCCACACGAAGGCTCTGGGATGGCAAAAAAATGGGCCTCCCGGAAATCCCGGAAGTCTGGAATTGGGCCCATTTCCAGCCTCCAGAACCCGGGGGAGGTTGTTTTTGCCGCCCCAAGGAAAAGCCTCTGGAGCCTGGGGAGGGCAAAACATGGGATTCCTGGAAGTTTCAGAAGTCTGGAAACGGGCCTGTTTCCGGCCTCTGGAGGGCCTCTGGAGCCCCCGGGAGGCCATTTTCACCCTACTGGAGGGTCAAGGAAAGCCTCCAGAGCCCGTGAATGTGAAAATCCATTAAAACCATTCTAAAAAGGCTATATAACCCCACGATCGTAATGTTCTTTAAACAGCCATGTCTTTAATCCCCGGCGGAAGGAGAGGAGGTCGGGGGCCGTCCTGAGGTCGGTGGGAAGACTATTCCAGAGGGTCGGGGCTCCGACAGAGAAAGCCCTCCCCCTGGGGGCTGCCAGCCAACATTGCTTGGCTGACGACACCTGGAGGAAGCCCACTCTATGGGAGCGCACTGGACGGTGGGAGGAAGGCAGGAGGTGGTCCTGTAAGTACCCCGGGCCTAAGCCATGTAGGGCTTTATAGGTTAAAACTAGCACCTTGAAACGAACCCGGAGAACAACCGGAAGCCAGTGCAGCCCGCGCAGGAGAGGTGTAACACGGGAGTAACGAGAAGCCCCCGTAACTACCCGTGTGGCCAGTAGTTCCTCTACCGGTTCAGGTGAAATGTCCGAACCGACTGAATACCATTTCTGGTTGAAATACCATAATCCCTGAGTGGAGTAGATCATCCCTGTGATTAAATCAAGAAGAAAGGTAGTAACTTGGTGAAGGGTGAGGAAAAAACTTAGAATCCAATGTGCAGCAACTGAAGAAAATAGTGTTACAAATCATTGTCCGTGCAGTCCAGGAGAAAAGTGGGTAATTGACCAAGAGTAACCTTTCATTCGAAATGTTTGAAGGAGAATTTATATCCCATGGAAACACCACCGTATATATTCCAAGGAACTGAACAGGATTCAAAGAATAAAAATGGGCTTTTGATTGGTTTTCATACTTATGACCGTTGCAGATCCTCGTAGTCATGTGACTTGGCAACTAGCGTGGATTTATGACACTTGTGCTTTCCCGGGTTCATCTGATCACCCTTTGTAACCTAGCTGGCTTCCGTCAAGAGCTCCAGTTACTTGCCCCAGGTTACTTACTTATTTGCCCACCCAGCAGTCTGAAAGCATGGAAATGTGAGTAGATAAATAGGTACCACTTCGGTGGGAAAGTAATAGCGTTCCGTGTGCCTCAGCATTAAGTCATGCCGGCCACATGACCATGGTTCCCTTGGCAAAGAAACAGAGATAAGCACCACTCCGTAGAGTCACATACAATTGGACATGGGTGACATTGAGATGATCCATCCATCCATTCTCTCTCTCCCTCTCCTTCTCTCTCTCTCTCTGTATGTATGTATGTATATGTGTGTGTGTATATGTATATATATATATATTCTCTCTGTCATTATCTATCTATCTAATCTCTCTCATCTCTCATCTCTTTCACTTTCTATCTATATCTATCATCTATCCATCCATCCATCCATCATCTATATCTCTCATCTATCATGTATCTCTCTCTCTCTCTCTCTCTCTCTCTATCTACCTACCTACCTACCTACCTACCTACTTGGTCTGTTGTATGAATGTTTGGGTGGTTTAGGGGTGGGGAATTTGTGATGGGTGGGGTTGTATTTGGGGATTGTTATGTGTGTCGGACCTGGTCTTTGGGTGTTAAGTGAATTTCATTGTACAGGTATACTGTGTATACACATACAATGACAATAAAGTTATTACTATTACTATTAATCATCATTATCATCATCATCATCTCTATTTAACATCCTATCATCTACATCTACAGTATCATACCTTTCTCTTTATATCTATTTTTCATCTATATCTATCCATCCATCCATCCATCCATCCATCCATCCATCCATCCATCCATCCATCCATCCATCCATCATCTCTTTCTTTCTCTCATTTAATTATCATGTATCTATGGTCTGTCTCTGTCTCTGTCTCTGTCTCTGTCTCTGTCTCTGTCTCTGTCTCTGTCTCTCTCTCTCTCTCTCTCTCTCTCTCTCTCTCTCTCTCTCTATCTATCTATCTTATCTCAATAGGATTCATGTATCCATAAGGAAAGTTGATTATGTTCAGCAGAATGCAAATACAACCCTTCAAAATATCTGAGAGGAGCGAATATTTTTCACAACAAAACTGTATCTACTGTTGCTGAAAAAAAAAAAGAAAATCAGCGTCGATCAAAATACACTTCACCGTTCAAATTCATATACCTAGATTATATAGGAAGCACCCCTCCCTATCCTAGCACCAGGAAAGGATGAAGTTAAATTTAGAAGAACGTGCTGTTGATTGCACCATGTTTATGATGCTTTGTCCCCCCCGTTTGCATTGGTCTTTTTTTTTTTACACGTTTGCATGACGTTAGCTTTATAGAATTGTGAGTTGTCCAGAGTCATAATGCTAAGATGGGTGGGCATAGCAATCTGTTCAATAAATAAATAAATACCGTATTTTCCGGCGTATAAGACGACTGGGCGTATAAGACGACCCTCCTCAGAGCCATTTAAGGCTCGTCAGAACCTTATGGGCTGATCTGCCTGGTTACAGGAGAATGAGACCCGGCGTATAAGACGACCCCCGACTTTTGAGAAGATTTTTGTGTGTTAGAAAGTAGTCTTATACGCAGGAAAATACAGTAACTCTGATCCATTTAAGCACGCCTAGTGTTGGGTTATTCAGATGGACATCAGAAGAAGTCCAGAGAAGAGCAACAAAGATGATTAGGGGCCTAGAGGCTAAAACATACAAAGAAGGATGGCAGAGATTGGGTATGGCTAGTCTAGTGAAAAGAAGGACTTGGGGTGACATGATAGCAGTCTTCCAATATCTCAGGGGCTGCCCCAAAGAAGAGGGAGTCAAGCTATTCTCCAAAGCACCTGAAGGCAGAATAAGAAACAATGGATGGAAACTAATCAAGGAGAGAAGCAACCTAGAACTAAGGAGAAATTTCCTGACAGTGAGAACAATTAATCAGTGGAACAACTTGCCTCCAGAAGTTGTGAATGCTCCAACACTGGAAGTTTTTAAGAAGATGTTGGATAACCATTTGTCTGATGTGGTGTAGGGTTTCCTGCCTAAGCAGGGGGTTGGACTAGGAGATCTCCAAGGTCCCGTCCAACTCTGTCATTATTCAGTCCTCGCACTTATACAACTGTTGCAGCATGATGCAGTCACATGGTCAGAATTCAAGCTTTTGACATCCAACCTGAACTTACGACGGTTGCCGTAACCTGGGGTCAAGTGATTGCCATTTGTGACCTTCCCAAACAGCTTCCAATAGATCAGACAAGCATTTGTCTGAAATGGTAGAGGGTCTCCTGCTTGAGGAGGGGGTTGGATTAGAAGATCTCCAAGGTGTCTTCCAACTCTTGTTATTTTGGGAATAATACTGGTGAAGTACCTATATCACACAGCCCTATTAAACTGGGCACCGTACAGGCTCCTCCATCCTAATTCACCGGGAACATGTCAAGAGCTGCATCTGATGGCGTCCATTAAAGTTATCACTGTGTACCTAAATTGGACGGTGAAGGCCGACTTTAAACGACTACAAATTGCTCGAACGAACGTTGGAGAAGATTGTCCTCTACAAGCTACTTCGAAAGAACTTTTCCGTCCTTCTAACTTCAGAGCCACACAAGGTTTAGATTGCATCAGGCTTCTCCACGGGCTGCGATCCTGCTGGGGGTAATCCTTTGTGCGATTCTCACAAACCCTCCTCGTAGCCGCACTAATGGCGTGGATGATTCTCAATCATTGCAGGAAACGGGGATTTCTCTTTGTCCTCTGATGTTCAAATCAGCATGGCTGCATTGGCCAGATGTTACAAGATACAGGCGGACGTGAAAAGCTTTCTACCGCCTCGTTACCTTGACGGCACAAATGGTGAGAAGTGAGTAAAAGTGGGTAATATATCCAGGCGTTCTTCAATATAGGGGGAACTAATTTGCATTTAACAGCACGGTGCCATTTAGCTGAAATAACTGCCTGTCCTGTGCCAGTTATTTTGCTTCACTCTCATTGTGCTCTCTCTCTCTCTTTTTTTTTTTTTAAAAATTCTTTTAGTTTGTAATCCATCCAGAAAGCATTTATTGGCCAATCCAAAAATACAATGCACAAATAAAATATGCACAGCTAATGTAGGTGGATCCATTGTTTTGGCTCTCAGTTTGACTTTGACTAAGGATAGAATAGAATAGAATAGAATAGAATGGAATGGAATGGAATGGAATGGAATGGAATGGAATAGAATAGAATAGAATAGAATAATATAATATAATATAATATAATATAATATAATATAATATAATATAATATAATATAATATAATATAATATAATATAATATAATATAATATAATATAATATAATATAATATATAATGGAAGGGAAGGGAAGGGAAGGGAAGGGAAGGGAAGGGAAGGGAAGGGAAGGGAAGAGAAGAGAAGAGAAGAGAAGAGAAGAGAAGAGAAGAGAAGAGAAGAGAAGAGAAGAGAAGAGAAGAGCCCTGCGTTTTGGCACGCGATGGTACAGTGGGCCCATTTTTCACTCTCCCCAGGCTCCAGATGCTTTCTAGGAGCCTGGGGAGGGCAAAAACAGCCTTCCTCAACATCCCCAGGAGGCCCTCCGGAGGCCGGAAACAGCCCATTTCTCAACTTTCGGTGTGCCCAGAAGGCCCGAAAATCAGCTGGCTGGCAAGCACATGTGTGCTGGAGGTGAGCTAAGGCAACACTCATGTGCCCTCAAATATGGCCCCGCATGGCACCTGTGGCACCCGTGCCATAGGTTCGCCATCACAGCCTTATGCCACCAGACTCGAAATTTTGGGCTTAGACAGTTTAGACCTTCGCCATCTTCAGTCTGAGCTAAGCGTAGTACATAAAATTATCTGCCACAATGTCCTTCCTGTCAATGACTACTTCGGCTTCAACCACAACGATACACGAGCAAATAATAGATACAAACTCAAGGTAAACCGCTCCAAACTCGATTGCAGAAAATATGACTTCAGCAACAGAGTGGTCAATGCCTGGAATGCACTACCTGATTCTATGGTTTCTTCCCCAAATCCCCAAAACTTTAACAGATTGTCTACTGTAGACCTCACCCCCTTCCTAAGAGGTCTGTAAGGGGCATGCATAAGCGCACCAGTGTGCCTACCATCCCTGTCCTACTGTTTTCTTTTATTCGTATCCTTTTCATGTATGTATAATTACGTTTACACTTCAGGGGTGGGTTCTACTTACCTTTACTACCGGTTTGTAACGGGGCCACTCGCACAGAAGCATTTTGATGATGTTGGGGTCGGTGGGGGGAGCCTCCCACCGGTTTTACTACCGGTTCTATAGAACCGGTGCGAACCAGGAGCAACCCACCACTGTTACACTTGTATCTGTCATAAAATACATGCTTGACGAAAATAAAATAATAATATTAATAATTGCGCCATCTGAACATATGTTCCCTCAAGGCAATTACCAGCATTATTGAATTCCTGACCAACAGAATCCACCTGTAACCTAACAGGCTGTAAAAAAAGAGGTGGCGAGAAACTTGTATTTTCAGACTTACAAGATTTTTTTCCAGGTAGCCTTACAATAAAGTAGAATTATCCCATGTTGTGTTTCCTATCTGGTCTACTCGGGAGCCTGGCATTCCTTTCGTACTTGCATCTGGCATTTTATGCAAGTATATAAGCAGTCAAGCTTGCATCGGAATGTCATAACACATGTTTCATCATTTTGACATAATCTTGTCAAGTCTTGGATGTCTTTGCTGGCAATGCTGTTTTGGTATTCTTATCCAGATATGACTTTCATATTGCATAAAACACCTAGTTGTAGAGCTCGACTTGCAATATACACAACTGTACTTACATCAGAAATACACAAACTTTACACCAGAGACATCATCTCTTTTTTTTTTAAAGGCAACTCCAAACAGTCACCAACCAGAGTCCATTGCAAACAAAATGCATACCTAGAATTAAAGCGTTCTGAATCTAGTATTTCTTTTTCAACAGCAAAACTGAATGGAGTTTATGGCTCTTTCACTCAAAAATCTATATCTGTTTCCCCAGTCGTTCTTCATTTTAGTCATATAAAATGGAGCATGAAAAATTATTTTATTGTTGCTACATTACATAGCAGGAAATAAAACAAATCTTAGTATAAATTTACTGCAAAATCCAACCAGGGGCCTCTCAGTAGAACAGATTAATCTTTGTTCTTCGTCTTTCATCCTGTAAATAAGAGTATGATTTCGGATTCTCTTCTTTCCAGCAAAACTGATCCGGTCTAGCCTGATCCCTTCTAATTTTAAAATTTTTTAGAGTTTTAGAGTTGATTCATTTTTAATTATTTAATCTGTTTTAAATTTTCAGCCAAATTTATATTGTTTTTATAATATTTTAACTTTTATGTACTGGTTTTTATTCGGCTGTTCACCGCCCTGAGTCCGTAAGGAGAAGGGCGGTATATAAGTCCAATAAATAAATAAATAAATAAATAAAACTTAGATTTTTTCCCCCTTTTATAAGCTAGAGTACAAAATGGTCTTTAAGAAAACTAAGATCATGGCATCCGGCCCTCTCAATTCCTGGCAAACAGATGGGAAAGAAATGAGGGTAGTGACAGATTTTATTTTCCTGGGGAGGAAAGCTCCAGGGGAGGAAAGCTATGGCAAATCTAGATAGCATACTAAAAAGCAGAGACATCACCCTGCCAACAAAAGTGCGTAAAGTCAAGGCTACGGTTTTCTCAGTTGCAACGGATGGCTGTGAAAGTTGGGCCATAAGGAAGGCTGAGCGCCAAAGAATGGAGGCCTTTGAACTCTGGTGCTGGAGAAGGCTCCTGCGAGTCCCTTGGACTGCAAGGCGATCAAACCGGTCAGCCCTAGAGGAGATCAACCCTGACTGCTCTTCAGAAGGCCAGATCCTGAAGAGGAAACTCAAATGCTTTGGCCACCTAATGAGAAGGAAGGACTCCCTGGAGAAGAGCCTAATGCTGGGAAAGATTGAGGGCAAAAGAAGAAGGGGACGACAGAGAACGAGGTGGCTGGATGGAGTCACTGAAGCAGTCGGCGTGAGCTTAAATGGACTCCAGAGGATGGTAGAGGACAGGAAGGCCTGGAGGAACATTGTCCATGGGGTCACAATGGGTCGGACACAACTTTGCAACTAACAACAATAAGACAAAATGGTCACAGGCTGTGTATTTGGGTTCACTTATTGATCTAGCCTTTGTGTAATTTTCTCACTTTGGTTCAAGGCCTATTGTCTGTCTTCAGGGGTCTTCAGCGATGGGCTAGATAGGACTATACTTTTTTTCATTCCTCCTTTTCTGTCCTAAATGGGTGTCAACTCTTTTTATTTCATTTTTTTTAATTTTAGTTGCTCGTGCAATTTTTATTTCCTCTTTTTCATTTCTGATGTCACCCTAGTAGTACACAGCCCTCTGACTCGATGGCATATAGGTGGTCCTCGACTTACAACCACAACTGAGCCCTAAACTTCAGTTACGAAGTGAGTTTCCATCATTTTACGATCTTTCTCGCCGCGGTGGTTAAGTGAATCACTTAAGCAGTCGTTAAGTTAGTAACAGTGTTGTTAAGTGAATCTGGATCCCCCGTTGACTTTGCTTGTCCGACGGTTGCAAAAGGAGATAACGTAAAGCCGGATTAAAGATTAAATTTCTGCAAGGAACTGTTTTTCCTGTGTCACCCTAATGAAAGATGGACTTCGAAGAAGTAGGGTAAATAGTCGAGAAAATAAATAAACAAATCATCTAAAAAATAAAAATCAACACAAATGCTCATTCAAGGTACTAATGACCGAGCTCAGATTATCACAGTTTGGAGATTTGATTACTGTCTTTAATTCTTCTCATCCTTCCTTTCTTTTCTTCCTATTAAAAACAAAAAACTAGAACTATAAAGAACTATAACTAAGTTTGCTTAAGCCACAGGAACGTTACAAGATGTTTTGGCTTGGAACTGACGCTCCCTGATGCAATGTGTGATATTTGTGTGCGCATGCAAGAATGAAGCTTAGTCTCAGTTGGGATGTTACAAGGACAATGAAACCAGCAGCTGAAAAACACACCCGAGTCCAAAAGAGATCAATGCGCAGCAAAGTTATTTTTATAGGACTCTTCCTTGGGAACAAGATAAGCCACATCAAAACTCTTCTATTCTGCTGTTACATTCCACAGATTTTCCAAATTTCTGGAGGACATACATAATATGAAAAAAAAAAAGAAGAATGGAAGACTAATTTGGCCGTCACTTCTAATGAGTCTTATTCTTTGAGGGGTAATTCCACGGCTGTTTAAAAGAAACGAATGACCCACACTACAATTCAACATTACGTAGTCCCCTGGCTTGCGTAGAAAATATATCGTTTGCATTTAATAACTAGCGCTCTCATTCTTTTTCATGATTAATACCTCCCCTGCATTAAAAAAAAAAAAATGGGGGAAAAAAAGGCAAATGCATTGATGGTATGATAGGAAGGGATTATATTTTTACCGGTTAAGGGGTGTATTTATATCCAGTCTAACCTATTGGAATGTTGCGTACAATTCTGCTCGATACAAAAACGATGCTGAGGTGCTAGAAAGTGTGCAGAGAAGACCAACAAGGACGATAAAGACAGTGGTGAAATTCAATTTTTTTTTTACTACGGATTCTGTGGGCGTGGCTTGGCGGTGTGATGTGGCTTGGTGGGTGTGGCAGAGGAAGGATACTGCAAAACCTCCATTCCCACCCCACTCCAGGGGAGGGATACTGCAAAATCCCCATTCCCACTCCGCTCCTGGGGGAAGGATATAGCAAAATCCCCATTCTCACCCCGCTCCTGGGGGAAGGATATAGCAAAATCCCCATTCCCACCCCACTCCTGGGGGAAGGACATTGCAAAATCTTCATTCCCACCCCACTCTGGGGCCAGCCAGAGGTGGTATTTGCCGGTTCTCTGAACTACTCAAAATTTCCGCTACCGGTTCTGCAGAACCTGTCAGAACCTGCTGGATTTCACCCCTAGATAAAGGGTCTGGAGGCTAATACATGAACAATTAAGGGTGTTAAATCTGCATAGGCCTAACAAAGAGAAGGACCAGGGGTGACGGGATAGCAGTCTTCCAATACTTGAGGGGCTATCACGGAGAAGAGGGAGTCAACCTATTCTCCAAAGTACCTGAGGGCAGGACAAGAAATAATGGCTGGACGATTGTTAAAGAGAAATCCAGTCCAGAAGTAAGTAGAAATTTCCTGACAGTGAGAACAATTATATCACAGCTTGCCTCCAGAAATTCTGGCTGCTCCACAATTTAATCCACAATTAAGAAGAGATTGGACAGCCATTTGTCTGGGATAATAATGAAGTCTCTTGCAATGAGCAAGAGGTTGGACTAGAAGACCTCCAAGGTCCCTTGAATCCCTGTTCTATTCTCTTCCGTTCCGTTCCATTCTTTCCTGTTGTATCATTCTGTCTTGTCTTGTCTTCTCTTCTCTTCCATTCTTTCCTTTTGTTCCATTCTCTCTTCTTTCTTCTCTTCTTCCCTTCCCTTCCATTCTTTCCTATTGTTCTGTTTTCTCCTCTCCTCTCCTCTCCCATTCTTTCTTGTTGTTCCATTCTCTCTTCTCTTCTCTTTTTTCTCTTCTTCCCTTACCTTCCATTCTTTCCTGTTGTTCTGTCTTCTCTTCTCTTCTCTTCTCTTCTCTTCTCTTCTCTTCTCTTCTCTTCTCTTCTCTTCTCTTCTCTTCTCTTCTCTTCTCTTCTCGTCTTCTCTCCTCCCTTCCCTTCCCTTCCCTTCCCTTCCCTTCCCTTCCCTTCCCTTCCCTTCCCTTCCCTTCCTTTCCCTTCCCTTCCCTTCCCGTTCTGTTCTACTCTACTCTACTCTACTCTACTCTACTCTACTCTACTCTACTCTACTCTACTCTACTCTACTCTACTCTACTCTACTCTATACTGTACCCTATTCCTATTCCTATTCCTATTCCTATTCCTATTCCTATTCCTATTCCTATTCCTATTCCTATTCCTATTCTTATTCCTATTCCTATTCCTATTTCTATTCCATTCCATTCCATTCCACTCCACTCCACTCCACTCCACTCCACTCCACTCCACTCCACTCCACTCCACTCCACTCCACTCCTTTCTAGATGCATTGGAAGTATAGTTCTGAGAATTCCCTAGTCAGCATGACTTGACATCGGAGATGGATGTCTTTTAAAAGTTATTTTATGTATTGATTTATTTGATATTTATACTGCTACAATCACGCAACTCTCGCTGGTGTATAGCATTATATTTTGGGCTGTCAAAGGCTGCTGGGGTATCACTGAAGACAGATTAGGTAGGACTTTCAGTCCATTTTTCCTTTCTTTGTTCCCTATTTCTGGCAGGTAGTAACATTTTACAGATGCGTTCAGGGCCCAGGAGTGAAACCGGGCGGTTTTTAATTGTTTCAGAGCCTCACAAAAGAAAATGCTTATAGACCCTTTTCCTCGAATCCTTAGCGAGGGCTCTGGCTGAAATATCCTGCCAATTGCTACTGATAGTCCTCGACTTACCACTACAATGGAGCCCAAGTGCAAAGAAGAGCAACCAAGATGACTAAAGGCCTGGAGACAAAAACACATGAAGAACGGTTGCAGGATTTGAGTATGCCTAGTCTAGAGAAGAAGCTAGTCTTAAGGTGGCTCAGTGGCTAAGACGCTGAGCTTGTCGATCGAAAGGTCGGTAGTTCAGCGGTTTGAATCCCTAGCGCCACGTAGCAGGGTGAGATCTCATTACTTGCCCCAGCTTCTGCCAACCTAGCAGTTCGAAAGCATGTTAAAAAAATGCAAGTAGAAAAATAGGGACCACCTTTGGTGGAAGGGAACAGCGTTCCATGCGCCTTTGATGTTCAGTCATGCCGGCCACATGACCACGGAGACGTCTTTGGACAGCGCTGGCTCTTTGGCTTTGAAACGGAGATGAGCACCGCCCCCTAGAGTCAGGAACGACTAGCACATATTGATTGATTGATTGATTGATTAGTTCGATTTATATGCCGCCCTTCTCCGGAGACTGAGGGCGGCTTACAATGCATTAAGCAATAGCCTTCATACTTTTGTATATTCCTGCTTAGTAGGGCTTCCCCCCCCCCCCAAGCAGTGTTCTTTTTTATACAAAGTCAGCTTACTGCCCCCACAATCTGGGTCCTCATTTTACCTACTTTGAAAGGATGGAAGGCTGAGTCAACCTTGAGCCTGGTGAGATTCGAACTGGCAGTAATGGCAGGCAGCTGGCAACTAAGTGCTACTTTAACAGCACTTAGTCCCCTGCGCCACCAGGCTCTTGTGCGAGGGGAACCTTTACCTATATATATATATACACAAATACACAAATGCCACAAATTCTGGAAAAAAAGATAAGGAAAAATACAAGGAAAAATACTAGGAAAAAGATCTACTACTGTTCCCTGCCAACCTTTCAATCAATGGGAACACTGATAATTGTTATGCTCAGGTATGGCTCATTTCAGACTACGAATGTAAAGAAGATTATATTTATAGTGGTCTTTGGTTCAAAACTGAGAATAGTTCCAAGAAAGCTACTTCTTGTAGTGTGCAGTATTATCTCTGCAGACCAGGCGTGAAATATTCCCGTTTCGGACCGGGTCACGTGATCCGGTAGCGATGGAGGCAGGTGGTTCAGAGAACCGGTAGCAAAAATCCCTGCCCACCCCCACCCCCCATGCTCAGCTGAGTCGCACAATCATCAGAGGCTTTTTTTTTACTTTTAAAAGCATTTTTTAAATGCTTTTAAAAGCCTCTGATGACCGCGAGGCTCACCTGGGATCATCAAAGGCTTTTAAAAGAAACCCCCCCTTTTTTTTCTTTTAAATGCCTCTGAGGATCCAAGCTGAGTCGCTTGATCATCAGAGGCATTTAAAAGGAAAAAAAAGCCTCTGCCAATCAGGCAACTCAGCTGGTATCGTCAGAGGCATTTAAAAGGAAAAAAAGCCTCTGCCGATCAGGCAACTCAGCTGGGATCGTCAGAGCCTTTTGAAAGCAATTTTTACAACCTCTTCGCCGAACAGGTTGTAGAAAAAATGGTTTTAAAAGTAAAAGTGAAAAAAAATGGCCACGCTCACCCAATCACATTATTCCCCCCCCCCCACCAAGCCACGCCCACAGAACTGGTAGTAACAAATTTTAGATTTCGCTACTGCTGCAGACCTCATCAAAATTAAGGTGATATACTGCTAAATGTGCTCTCTGAGCTTGGTGGTTTTCTTGCAAACGTTTCATTACCCAACTAGGTAACATTATCAGTGTTAGAAGGGATGGGGGAATGGTCTGCTCTCAGTTTGTATGCAAGTGGTTTGCCCCGTCAGTTGTCAGCATTTCATGCTGCACTTACTCTAATGCTGACATAAGAAGGAGAAGCGGAGGCATCTGGAAAGGGACATTTGACTCTTCACCTACTTATTTTCCCTGGAGAGAATATCACCTAGGCGATGGGATGGGAGAGGGGAAATTTCTTTGAGTGGGAGCAGTAGATTAGGGGCAGAGTGACTGGGAAGATGGCCAATGAGTGCAGAGGAGTGGGGAGAGGAAAAGGAGGGTTTTGGCTGAGGAAGCCAGAGTTGGCTGCGATGAGTCAGAGTTAGAATGTTCGTGCTTAATAAATAAGTTTTTTTTTCATCAAAGACTTTGTTTGAAATGCAACTTATTTGAGACGACTTCGAAACCTGATTGATAGGAATGTTGTGATGATGATGTTAAGGATAATGGGGTTACCTACCGGTAGTTGGGTAATGAAATGCCTGAAAAACACAACAACCAAGCTCAAAGACCCCTAAGGAATCTGCAGTTCAAACCTGAGTTATAAATATTCTCTTTTATTGAAACTAGTAAATAATGGTGCTGCTGTGATTTCCTGCTGAGTCTGAGTTGTGGCTCCATTGCCTGAGCCTGGGCTATCGACAGATGCAGACTCTGAGAGTGAGGGAGAGGAGTTGGCAAGGCCTCCCTCTCCAGGACCCTCCTCTCTGGCAATGCCTCCGGAGGACACCGAAGGCCAAGAGATAGGTCCAGAGCCAAGCACGTCCCGGCAGCCACAGGTGGAGAGCAACGAAGGAGATAACTGCTGGCTGGATCCTCGACAGCGGTGCAGGGAGAAGCGTGCGCAGCAGAGGAGGAGGCGTCCCAGAGATTAGCTGAGTCACTAGACCACACCCCACAGGGTATAAATGTGGGTGTGGTGGCCGGCTCAGTTTGTGACAAGCAAAAACTAGAAATCATCCATGGACTCTGTGTTGCTGAAACTGTGCCTGCTTAATTGGACTGCATTCGATTAATTCTTGTATTGCTGGAACTTTGCCTTATCGGAAGGCTTGTGGACTTATCTTTATTTTGTGTAAGTGAAGTCTAAATTGGCAGCCAGCCACTCGATTGCTGCCAGCTTTATCTTCAAAGTCTCTGTCGTGTGTCTTATTAACTCCGGGCTGTCTGTGGGGCTTGCGTGTGTGAGACAGGGACAGAACACTCTTCTTGAAAACCTCCAGTGATGGAGCACCACTGGAGCAACTCCAGTGATGGAGTTCTCACTGTTAGGAAGTTTCTCCTTAATTCCAGGTTGTTTCTCTCCTTGATTGCTTTCCATTCATTGTTTCTTGTCCTGCCTTCAGGTGCTTTGGAGAATAGGATGATCCCCTCCCCTCTCTTCTTTGTGGTATCCCACAAATACTGGAATAGTGATATCATGTTCCCCCCAGTCATTCTTTTCTCTAGACTAAAGGTAAAGGTAAAGTTTCCCCTTGCATATGTGCTACTCATTCCCAACTCCAGGGGGCGGTGTTCATCTCCGTTTCAAAGCCAAAGAGCCAGCGCTGTCCGAAGACGTCTCTGTGGTCATGTGGCCAGCATGACTAAATGCCAAAGGAATATGGAACGCTGTTACCTTCCCACCAAAAGTGGTTCCTATTTTTCTACTTGCATTTTTTACATGCTTTCGAACTGCTAGGTTGGCAGAACCTGGGATAAGTCATGGGAGCTCACCCCGTTAAGCAGCACTAGGGATTCGTACCGCTGAACTGCTGACCTTTCAATAGACAAACTCAGCATCTTAGCCACTGAGCCATCACGTCTCTTTTTTGTACATATATATGCACCCATATATTGCTAGTCATATCAACAATGACTTGTACAATTGTTTTTTCCACGTTCATTTATTAATATCATCTGCTGCCAATGTTTGCAAAGTGAATACTTTTCAAAGAAGTGTTTTATTTATTGACTTATTTGTCAAATTTATTAAGGCTGTCCAACACCGTAAAAATTTAAGGAGTGCTTGCAACATTAAAAACAGCAAGAAACAATTTCGAACAAAGAACAGAACAATGGAAGTTCCAGAAAAAGAGAAGAAAAATCGTTGGAACTAATATGCAAAGTCATGTCAGAGGTTTGTTGCCCTCAATTGTGACTTTAAGACAACGTATACTTCCAAAGGCTGCTACACTATTATTAAACCCTTTATAATTTTGTATATGCCTTGGGGAATTTTATAGCAGCACCAAATTTGATTGATACCATGGAAGAGAAGCATAGCCGTTGTAAATTTAGAGACCTGCAGTTAATGGAGCAGATTCAACTTGACTTCAATTATCTCAAATCATCCCAGCCCAGGAAAATTGCGGTCCATTCTTCATGGATGAGCTCTCTTACTAATTTTAATATGATTTGCTACAATGGAAGTCTTGTCTTATGCAAAAGTTGCCATTAAGATTTGGGATTAAAAATGGGACAAGAAATTATATTTACCAAAAAGGATGGGGCTGTGAACTGAAGATAAATGATAAAACTGAGCGAAGTTATCGACTAAAAGGATAGATCATTGTCATGAATTTCCTTCCTTCCTTCCTTCCTTCCTTCCTTCCTTCCTTCCTTCCTTCCTTCCTTCCTTCCTTCCTTCCTTCCTTCCTTCCTTCCTTCCTTCCTTCCTTCCTTCCTTCCCTCCCTCCCTCCCTCCCTCCCTCCTCCCTTCTTTCTTTTTCTCATCTGCCTAGAACCGTGATGACAGGTGGCACACGGAGCCATATCGGTGGGCACGCGAGCTCAGTTCTGGCACACATGCGTGCCCCAGCTAGCTGATTTTTGGGCCCTCTGGGCCTACCAGAAGTCAGGAAACACATGGTTTCCGGCCTACAGAGAGCCTTTGGGGGGGGGGAAGGCCATTTTTGCCCTCCCCAGGCTCCTAGAAAGGCTCTGGAGCCTGGGGAGAGCAAAAAAACGGGCCTACTGTGCCATCCCATGCCAAAAGTGGGGGGAGCGCAGGGAGACGCGGCGCATAGAATTATGGATGTGGGCACGGGTGTGTGTGACCCCACCGCGCTCCCCCCACTTTCGGCACGCGATGGCAAAAAAGGTTAGCCGTCACTGGCCTAGAAAATCCATTGTCCAGTTCTAAGAGAGAAGTGTGAACATTCATTCATTCATTCATTCACTCATCAAATTACAAAGCTGCCCATATAACAAAGCAAGGACCTCTGGGTGAGATACAAGAAAATTGAAAAAACAGTAAGATAATAAATCTGCAACAGTTATAATTATTAACAGAAGAGAATATCTGAAGCTCAGGGTTGAACTGTGGAGTTCTTGCTGATCTCTGAGCTTCGTTGTTTTCTTTCAGACATTTTATTACCCAGCTAGATAACATCAGAGTTTTCTTAGTAGTTGTTCGAACACAAGTGCAGTTTAAATCAGTCTTTTCTGAAGAAGGGCTGTTAATTTAACTTCATTAACAGCCGACAAGAATCCAAAGAATAATAACTCAATTCTGAAGCACAGTATTTCAGATAACTGTAATTTTACTGTGGTAGGCAGAATGCCCAAAAGCAATTTGCAGGAAAACTGACAAGAGAGAAACAAGAGCCGAATCAAATGTTTCTGGAATCAAGACGCGAAGGAATATAAACAAAGTTGTTTCCTGCAAAATTGCATCAGTCGTTGTCCTTCCTTAAATAGGTATCAGTATCTCCATCAACATCATTGTCATATTCCCACCCAGACTGACAAGGGAAGTATAGTATATAAATAGAGAGCGAACTCCACTCCCTTTCACCACTGATGTTACCTACTTGGGCAATGATAAGTCAGGGGAAAAAAACAACAACTAAGCTCAGACAGCATAAAAGACTCCAGAGTTATAATTATTATTAAAAACATTTCATATCTGTTTTTAAAAATTAAAAAGAAGTATTAAAAAGAATGTATGAAGGAACGCTAATAATAATGGAGCCACCTCAATAATTCACTAGGGATCTTCAAATTTGACGGTGCAACCAGGACTTGAGGGACCTTCGGTAAGTCAAGAATGATGAGGCAATCCTTACTTCACGGGGCAGGATATTCCATGATATGGAGACCAAGGCAGAAATGCCTGTCCATCACATATAGTTCCCTAGACAACAGAACTCCTATAGCAGGGGTCGGCAACTTTAAACACTCAAAGAGCCACAAAGGTCCTAATCGGAAGCCCCCGTTCAATTCTGGAGCAGACCGGAAGTCCGGTTCTCCCATCATACTCTCAACCTAGTACGGTGTCTTTTTTTCCTCTGCTGACCGGAAGTCCGGTTCCCCCACCATAGAGTCTCCTCCTAGCATGGCATCCATTTTCCTCTACCTGTCCTGACCAAAAACCCTATCAATTGTGGAGCCGATGACCAGCAATAGGGAGCCACAGCAGAGGGATGAAAGAGCCACATGCGGCTCCAGAGCCGCAGGTTGCTGACCCCTGTCCTATAGCATGCCTTCTCTGCTGGATCCGATGGGATGGGCAGATGTAAATGGAATATGGCGGTCCCTCAGATAACTGGTCCCACGCGCACAGGCAACAGCTTAAGTTAAAGCCAGAAACAGACTACTAACCAATGAAACTCACTAGAAATACATATAATTGCCCAAACTGTTGCATTTTGCACCAGCTGATACTCTTCAAGGGCAGCCCCAGGTTGAGTGCATTACAGTAGTCTAGTGGTGGGCTGCAACCACCTGATCGTCAGAACTACCGGTTCGCCCAAACCGGCCCAAACCGGCACCTGCCCAACCACTACTTGGCTCAGTGACCATTCAAAGTGGTGAGGACATTGAATGAGTGGTACTTATAATTCTCGAACCATCACAACATCCCCATGGCCACCTACTCACAATCTGGCCACTTGACACCCGGCCCACAATTATGCCACCGCAATGAGTCACAGTTACGGGCAATCCTCAACTTATGACCACAATTGAGCTTAACATTTCTGTCCCTAAGTGTTCTGCCCTAGCTACAGACCCCAAAGAACGCAGCACACACAAAGTCTGTGCAAACTTTAGTTTACTAATTAAGGACTACTAATGAGCTTTCTTAGTAGTTGTTCAAACACAAGTGCAGTTTAAATCAGTCTTTTCTGAACAAGGGCTGTTAATTTAACTTCATTAACAGCCGACAAGAATCCAAAGAATAATAACTCAATTCTGAAGCACAGTATTTCAGATAACCGTAATCTTACTGTGGTTGGCAGAATGCCCAGAAGCAATTTGCAGGAAAACTGACAAGAGCCGAATCAAATGTTTCTGGAATCAAGATGCGAAGGAATATGAACGAAGTTGTTCCCTGCAAATTGCATCAGTCGTCGTCCTTCCTTAAATAGGCTAGGGGAGTGGCCAATTAGCCCTGAGAGTAATTAGCCTTACTCTCGAGGAGACCTCCTCCTGAGGAGCCACTCCTGCCTTTTGGCAGCTCTGCGCGCTCGTGCATCGAGAAGAGGCTCCTCCTCTTCATCCTCTTCACTTAAGGGAGCTTCTGGAGGTTCTGAAGGCGCTGGCTGAATCCCCGCCTCTGGCACCACCTCTTCTCCAGCCTCCTCACTGTCTGACTTGAGCGCCAGCTGCACAGGCTGATGGCGCAGCACCACACTAGCCTCCTCGCTGTTGGAATCAGCTACTAGCTGCACAGGCCACTAACAGGCCACAACGCTAAGTGGGACATTTGTGAGGTGAGTTTTGCCCCATTTTACAACCTTTCTCGCCATAGTTGTTAAGTGAATCACCGCAATTGTTAAGTTAGTAACGTGGTTATTATGTCAATCCGGCTTCCTCAATGACTTTACTTGTCAGAAGGTCGCAAAAGGGGATCACCACAACCGTCATAAATATGAGTCAGTTGCCGAGCGTCTGAATTTTGATCACACGAACATGAGGATGCCGCCAGGATCATAAGTATGAAAAATGGTTGTAAGCTTCTTTTTTTCAATGTCATTAAACGGTCACTAAACGAACTGTTATAAACCAAGGAATACTTATAAAGGGGAGAATCAAAGGCATCTTTATTTAATTATCAGGCACTGTATAGGTAAGTCCTCAACTTACAACCATTCCTTTAGCAACTATTCAGAGTTACAAAGCACTAAAAAGGTGACTTACAATCCTCGCCAATTACAACTGTGGCAGCATGATGCAAGACCTCGACATCCAACATGAACTTACGACGGTTGCCATATCCCGGGGTCATGTGATTGCCATTGGAGACCTTCCCAAAAGGCTTCCATTAAGCAAATGAGAGAGGCTGGGTTCACGTAATGTCCGTGTGACTCACTTAACAACCGTAGTGATTTGCTGAACGACCTGGCGAAAAAAATTATGGAATTAGTCTCAAATCTGGGTTTTCCCATTGACTTTGCTTGCCAGAAGGTCGCCAAAGGGAATCGTGTGACCCCGGGTCAATGCAACCGTCGTAAGTATGAGTCAGATGCCAAGCATCTGAATTCTGACCACGTGACCATGGGGATGCTGCAACGGTCGTTAAGTGTGATAAACAGTCCTAAGTCCCTTTTTTATTTCAGTGCCGTTGTAACTTGGAACGGTCAGTAAACGAATGGTCGTAACTTGAGGACTACTTTTAAACGAGCATGATTTGTGATTTGTGATGATGTTTCCCTGCTGGCTCGCGAGAAGCAAAGCCAATAAGGAAAGTCGTCTGGAAACTAAAAGTTGCGACCGCATGAGGACCTCATAGAACCACCTCGCTTGGTCACAGCGATCGGGATTGTCGGAATTGATGTCACTACATGGCACGGTTATGTAATGTTGCACTTCATGGCTAGGTTGCTTAGCAATGTAATTTCGATCCAAATTGCTGTTTTTTAAAGGGGGAAGGACTATCTGTGCGTTTTTTAGAGCCCCTTTGCTTAATCCGTGCATTTTGCCCGAACTTTTTCATCAAACAGAATCGCACAATCCACAAATGAGCGATCACAGATAAATAACAGCCGTCGAGGTCAGGTATAAGGTTGAGAAATGCAAATTGGACAGCTTGGCATTAAAATGCAAAGTAAAATGTGAAGTAAACAGATTTCTCCCTTCTCCCTGTTCCAGGGGTGAAATCCAGCAGGTTCTGACAGGTTCTGGAGAACCGGTAGCGGAAATTTTGAGCAGTTCGGAGAACCGGTAGTGGAAATTTTGAGTAGTTCGGGGAACCGGTAGTGGAAATTTTGAGCAGTTCAGAGAACCGGTAGTGGAAATTTTGAGCAGTTCGGAGAACCGGTAGTGGAAATTTTGAGCAGTTCGGAGAACCAGTAGCGGAAATTTTGAGTTGTTCGGGGAACCGGTAGCGGAAATTTTGAGCAGTTCAGAGAACCGGTAGCGGAAATTTTGAGCAGTTCGGAGAACCGGTAGCGGAAATTTTGAGCAGTTCGGAGAACCGGTAGCGGAAATTTTGAGTAGTTCGGGGAACCGGTAGCGGAAATTTTGAGCAGTTCAGAGAACCGGTAGCGGAAATTTGAGCAGTTCAGAGAACCGGTAGCGGAAATTTTGAGCAGTTCAGAGAACTGGCAAATACCACCTCTGCCTGGTCCCAGAGTGGGATGGAAATGGAGATTTTGCAATATCCTTCCCCTGCCACGCCCACCAAACCACACCATGCCCACCAAGCCATGCCCACAGAACCGGTAGTAAAAAAAAACTGATTTCACCACTATCTTGTTCCATACAAGAATGTTGCTGGAATAACCAAGGTTTCCTCTTGTCTGGTATGGCCAGTCGCACAATAGACAACAAAACCTGCAATTCTTTGGATTGGATTTAGAAAAGGTCCTGTTGGAAGAAATAGCCATTGGGTTCAATTCCAAGCCGGGAGAAAGACACTGGAAACAGAGAGGCTGATTGGAAAGATGGTTTAATGATGAAGCAGAACCGCATGGGTTCTGGTGCAGCTGACCACATGAAGTTGAGAGTGAGGGGTTTTTATACCTTCTCTTGGGCTTTGAACTTGAGCTTCCTGTTCCTGTGCAAGAACATGTATTCTATTGGCTGTTGTAGGGGTCATAGCTCTGTATGAAGAGGTGGGCTTCACATAATTTAACAACAGGTTCACCCAGAATCGAACACGTGAGCGCAAGCACACGCTCACTTCATTCGCGCACACCTTGCACACATGCACACTGTGTCAAAAACACAGGGGTTGAATAGGATGGAATAGGTTTGCTCGCACGCACAACTTGCGCATTTGTGCGCTGCGTCAAAAACACAGCAATTGTATAAGACGGGATAGCCCCAAGGCTAAGAACTAAGGTGGGGCTTCGCTAGCAGCGGTGGCTCTTCCGTCCCAAGGACCAGCCCATAGATTTCCACTGCTCTCCTCTCCTCTGTCTTCTGCACATACGCATGTCAGCCACTAGACCCAGCTGTTCCTCCTCTTCCTCATCAGCCACCTCCAGACCTGGGGGCTGTTGACTCTCCATCTGAGGGCTGATGGATGGCCCAGGCTCTGCCTCTGTCTTTCTCTCTGCCAGCTCGATTCCCTCTTCCTCTTCGGAGCTCTCAGGTTGCCTTGATGCTGATCCTGACTCCCACGCCTCCTCCTCCTCCTCTGATTCGGCTGTTTGAGGGGCCCGCGGCCGACAGGCCACAGCATTCCGCCTCAGCTTTCAGTCACAGACTGAAAAGGCTTTTTTTAAAAAATTAGGCAAACCGACTAAACTACTCCCTAGAACCTCAAGGGAGAATATCCCCCCCCCCTTTTTTTTTACAGAGGTATTTTTATGAGACAACCCATTGAGCAATGCATAGTTTACTGTGGAGAGGCAAGCAGACTATTGAATATATTCCTGATTTATGAGGAAAATGTACCGGCTCTGAAGTGCCACGGAGAAAATGGATGCATAAATAATAGCGCTTCTTAAACTCAATATCTTGAAAATGATGGCAGGATCAGAGATCTCCAAGTCTCCGGTTTGGTGGAGTGTGTGATGACAACTGTCGAAGATGTGTGTGTCAAGGTTACAGAAAACAAGAGATTTTTTTTTAAAAAAAACCAGAGATGTCACTAAAATAGGGCCAGTGGTCTGTTGAGAGCCCGCTGCGTTAAAGACTCAAGAGTTATTTCCAAATACTAGCAGTTGCAAAGGAATAGCAAGGGGAGGGAGTAGGTCTCTATCTCCTGCTTTTGAGCACCCAGGAGGAATGGGTTTGGATAGTTTAATAAATAAAATATAGAGGAAAGAGGCCCATGGCTTGGACCAACAGCACTGTCTAGCTGTTTTTAATCATTTCGTTGATTAAAGAGCTGTGGAGGTCACATCAGTTTTATTAAAGAGGATTTTTAGATATTGGCAATGCCTGTAAGATCTTTCTTTATACCTGATTCTGAGTTATAGCTATATCCCAATTTTATTACATTTTCTCCATGCACTATTATCATATTATTATTGTTACTAGATTTTTTTAATCCCACCTTTATTTTTTGTGCTAAGTAAGTGAACATACCTAATACTACTTCTTCTTCCTATTTCCCCCACAACAACAACCCTGTGAGGTGGGTTGGGCTGAGAGAAGGACTGGCCTAAAATTACCCAGCTGGCTAAGGTAGGACTAGAACTCAGAGTCACCTGGTGATTGGCCCAAAGTCACCCATTCAAATTTCATGCCTAAGGCGGGACTAGAACTCAGAGTCACCTGGTGATTGGCCCAAAGTCACCCATTCAAATTTCACGCCTAAGGCGGGACTAGAACTCAGAGTCACCTGGTGATTGGCCCAAAGTCACCCATTCAAATTTCATGCCTAAGGCGGGACTAGAACTCAGAGGCACGTGCTGATTGGCCCAAAGTCACCCATTCAAATTTCATACCTAATGCAGGACTAGAACTCGAGACACCTGGTGATTGGCCCAAAGTCACCCAGTCAGCTTTCATGCCTAAAGCTTGACTAGAATTCACTGTCTCCAGGTGAGTTCCAATCACTCTCTCTCCATCCAAACCACCTCACAGAGTTGTTGTGGGGGGAAAAAAGCAGGAGGAAGGAATATTAGATATGTTCACCGCCTTGAGTTATATATAAACAGTAATATAGGTTGCATAAAGATAGGAGAACAAGGAGAAACAAGGAGAACAACAAGTTTAGATTGCTCCATTCTTGGCAATTTTAATTATATTACAGAATACGTATTGATAATAAATATAGAAATCCACCTGACTTACTAATCATCCCCACAGTTCCAAACAAGACAAAGATAGGGAACTAAAGATAGATAGGCTTCTAATTTTAATTGTCATTTATTTTTGGATTCTATTCTGCAAATCACTCATCGACCCTACAGTTAAATTATGCACAGGGTCTATTTTTTGCAGTTTGCAGATGTTTTCCTATTCGATTTAGTTTTCAAATAATTTGCTATTTCCATGTTAACATAACTCGGCCAATTTTGGCATTTAAATATCTTAAAAGGTGACCTTTTCTTACAAAGCTGTTCCTGTTACAATTTATGTTTTTTTCCCCCCATTTATTCTGCACCTTTCCTTCTGACCTCCTCTTGGAATAAGTCAAAAAGGGAGGCTCCTTGAATTATTAAGAGTTAATAATTCAATAATCTTGCTTATTCTTTGAACGGCATTTCCCCCAAACTCCGAGTCACTCATACGAATCGTTCCAGGATTTTTTTGGTACACAAAATATTAGGAATCATCAGATGGACCAGGGACTTTGTGGCTTAGTTATAACTTGGATTGTCTGTGGAGATTCTCAATCCTCCATGTCAGCCTGGTGGCGCAGTGGACTAAGTCCTGTTAAAGTAGCATTTAGTTGCCAGCTGCCTGCAATTACCGCGAGTTCAAATCTCACCAGGCTCAAGGTTGACTCAGCCTTCCATCCTTTCGAGGTAGGTAAAATGAGGACCCGGATTGTGGGGGCAATAAACTGGCTTTGTATAAAAAAGAACACCGCTTAGGGGTGGCCGAAAGCCCTACTAAGCAGGTATATACAAAAGTATACAAAAGTATGAAGGCTATTGCTTAATGCATTGTAAGCTGCCCTGAGTCTCCAGAGAAGGGCAGCATATAAATTGAATGAATGAATGAATGAATGAATGAATGAATGAATGAATGAATGAATGAATGAATGAATAAATAAATAAATAAATAAATAGCTGTCCCAAAGGTTCTTTTTTTCTTTAAAGATGTTTCTCATCCAAGAAGCTTATTCACTTCTGACTAAATCGTGGTGAATAGAAGGATTTATATTCTTTGCAATCATCTGGTCGTTGGCATTCTGAAGATCAGTTGTTAGCTCTCTGAGAGTCATTGTGGCCATTGGGGTTTATTTTTGAAGATAGCAAGGGCCACATTCTGGACAGAGAGGGCTGCTGGTTTGATAGAGGGCTCAAAAAGGCCATCTGTGTCAAAATTGAACAGCCCTCTCTCAACAGAGGGGGAGGAATACGACACTAACTATTGTTGTGGTCTGCCGGCAGCCTGAAGAGCTGGCAGCAGAGTCGGACAGTGAGGAGTCTGGGGAGGAACATGGGCCAGTCCTGGAGTCTGGGGAAGGCTCGGACGAGGGCTCTGCATCAGAGGCAGAGATAGGGCCAGGGCCATCTGGGAGTTACGTGTGAACTCTGAGGCCTCCAGAGTCAGCCATCAGCAAGGCAGAGGAACAGGGGGAGCCTGTTCCTCCAGTGTGCGCATGTACAGAGCTGCCAGAAGGCAAGCACAGTTAAAACAAAAGGGTCGACTCAGGAGTAGAGCTTGGAGATGATTGGCCTCTCCCATAAGACATAAAGGAGGAGCATAGGCAAATGAGCCTTTGCAGGAAGCAACTTTGTTCGTTCTGGCCGGTTTAAATTCTGCAGCTCCGTTTTGACTCTGTGCTCCGTGTGGCCTTGCAAAACTAATTGCCAATTAGGTCTCTGGCAGCGTGTCAAGGGAGATAAAGATGGATGTTTATCAGCCTTATCCCAAAGGAATGTGGCACACTTTCGTCGGATTCTTTACAATTATTTGCGACTCATCTGTGAATGAACAGAATGAGAATGAACAGGCTGTGAATGAACAGAATTCACAGCTGTTGAAATAAAAAGAGGGTTTTGGGGACTAATTGTGTGCTTTTTACTATCTCAGGAAGCCTATCTCCTGTCTACAACACAGTCCTTTCAGCCATTCCAAGAAGGCTCCACACCCATTGGCACTATTAAGGTGACTCTGAGGACACAGATAAACCTCCAGGTGGCCTCAACAACTCTCAGAGAGAGTATTAACGACCAGAGGACTGCAAGGAATATAAATCCTTCCTTCCTCCACCATTTAGTCAGAACTGCAAAAGCTTCTCGGATGAGAAGCGAAAAGTCTTCAAGGAGAAAAAACAAAGAAAGTCCAATAGCTTTTTGAAAAGCCATCTTTGGGACTATAATTTGGATTCTTCTCCAATTATTTCTTGATACCGGCCAACCGTTTTGCAGTCTGAGTATGGCTAATCCTTGATGTAGGACCATCATTGGAACCAGAATGTCCATTGTTAACCAAGGCAGTCGATAACTGAGTCACAACTGTTTTTATGATCTTTTCTTTGGTCATGGTTGTTAAGTGAATCACTGCAGTCGTGATTGTCGAATTTCGATCAGCTGACCATCAGGATGCTCAACATTTGTTAAGTGGGAGCACAGGCTGTAAACCACACTGTAACTTCAAATACCCTGTTTCCTTGAAAATAAGCCCTCACCGATAATAAGCCCTCACCGAAAATATTTAAATGCATGCACAGCCGGTCCCAGCCATTTCCTCTGGTTAGGGAGACAAAGCTGTGGAAGTCAGGTAAGATGGCAAGAGCAGCCCCATCTTGCTCCGCGCACCCCAAAACAATAAGACCTCCTCGAAAATAAGGCCAAGCGCTTATTTCAGGATTCAAAAAAATATGAGAGGGTCTTATTTTCGGGGAAACACAGTAGTCACTAAACAAATGACTACAACAAATTGTAAGCTCAGTGGTAGTAATTAGATAGGTAGGTAGGTAGGTAGGTAGTCCTCAACTTACAATCCTTTGTTTATTGACAGTTCAAAGCGACACCAGCTGCCTGCAATTACTGCAAGTTCGAATCTCACCAGGCTCAACCTTCCATCCTTTCAAGGTAGGTAAAATGAGGACTCAGATTGTGGGGGCAATAAGCTGACTTTGTATAAAAAAAGAACACCGCTTGGGGTGGGGGTGGAAAGCCCTACTAAGCAGGAATATACTAAAGTATGAAGACTATTGCTTAACGCATTGTAAGTCGCCCTGAGTCTCCAGAGAAGGGCGACATATAAATTATTTTTTTTTAAAAAAATAAAAAGCTACAGGCACTGAAAAAAAATGACTTATGATCATTTTTCACATTTACGACGAACAACTCTGGCAAGAAAGGGCATGAAATTTTATGCAGTAGCACCTTTGCATTTTATGAGTGATAGCTCTGTTAAATTACTGCTCAAAATATTTTTCAAAAAGAAACATTTCAGATGTCTAAATCAAAAATGTGGACAGAGGCAATATATCTTTATTTTTTTAAAAAAAAACCTTCATGTCATCTCTTTCTTAGGGTAGCATTTCATAAATTACATTTCCAACAATCAAGGGAGGGGAAAAATATATCCAGTTTGCAGTCTACTCAAATCCTCCAAATAGCCGAGGTGTTAAATACAACAAAGATAAATCCCATTAAAAGGCTGAGAAATCTCAAGATATTACTTCCATTCCTTACTTCCCTTAATAATGCTTTAATGGCTACTTTGATTAATGTAAAATAAAGACAGCGAACATTTGGGTGTTCCTGTGGGGGAAATGACTGTGGTTACTTTCTAGTTAACCCAGCATATTCTCAATCAGTCTTTAGATCAGAGCCCAGCCAGCGCACACGTGCCATCCGATCGGCTCACAGAAATACAGCTATTTATTATTTATTACACATCAACGCACATAAAAATTATTTAAGTAGCCGAAAGGATAAAAGGCAGGAAAAAGAGGCACACAGCTTTACAGAGCCTCTGAAACAGATAGACAACAAATTCATTGTTAAGAAGAGCCTTGGTGCCGCAGCAGACTAAGTACTGTTAAGTATCGTTAAGTAAAACCAGCTGCCTGCAATTACTGCAAGTTCGAATCTCACTAGGCTCAAGGTTGACTCAGCCTTCCATCCTTTCGAGGTAAGTAAAATGAGGACTCCGGAGAAGGATGGCATATAAATTGAACTAATAAATAAATAAATAAATTGTGATGTCATGTCCGACCCATCATAACCTCATGGACAACGTTCCTCCAGGCCTTCCTGTCCTCTACCATCCTCTGGAGTCCATTTAAGCTCACACCGACTGCTTCAGTGACTCCTTCCAGCCACCTTGTTCTCTGTCGTCCCCTTCTTCTTTTGCCCTCAATCATTCCCAGCTTTAGGCTCTTCTCCAGTGAGTCCTTCCTTCTCATTTGGTGGCCAAAGCATTTGAGTTTCATCTTCAGGATTTGGCCTTCTAAAGAGCAGTCAGGGTTGAACTCCTCTAGGACTGACCGGTTTGATTGCCTTGTAGTCCAAGGGACTTGCAGGAGTCTTCTCCAGCACCAGAGTTCAAAGGCCTCGATTCTTTGGCGCTCAGCCTTCCTTATGGTCCAGCTTTCACAATCATACATTGCAACTAGGAAAACTGTAGCCTTGACTATACACACTTTTGTTGGCAGGGGTATGTCTCTGATTTTCAGTAAGCTTTCTAACTTTGCCGCAAATTTGGGATTACAAAATAGGACCTGCAGTTAAGAACTGAGCTTTGCTAAAAAGGATGCTAAGGAACACAGAGTCCTCTGGCAGAAGAGCAGGATAAATACTCTTTATCCAAGATCAAAGGGTTTCAGTTCTCTCCCCATCTGCTTCCATTCCATCAGCACTCAGCCTTGGAAAGAATATCTCAATTTTCTACTTTTATTTCCTTTTCATCAGCAGTGATATCGCCAGCATATAGAGCAATGTGAACAAGGTAGAATGAAAGTGGTTGGATGAAGAACAGGGGTGTTATAAAAACAACTTTGTTTCGGGATCACACTATATCAAGCGTGTAGAACAAGGGGTCAAACTCAAGACCCGGGGGGTAGGCGGATCTGGCCCGCAGTGTGCTTAGTTCTGGCCCACGGGGCCGCCCTGGAAACAGTGAAGGACTGGCTTGTGGTGCCTCTGCCAGTGAAAACGGACTCTTGAACTCCATTTTCGGCGGTGACAGCCTCCTGCAACCCTCTGCCAGCGAAAACAGAGCTCGGGAGGGCCGCCAAACTCTGTTTTCACTGGCAGAGGGTTGCAGGAGGCTGTCACAGCTGAAAACGGAGCTCGAGAGCCCGTTTTCACTGGCAGAGTGCTCGGGCCACCACAGATGCCCCCAATACAAGTGGTGTTGAGCTGGCCATGCCCATCCTGTCCACGCCAAACCCAGCTCCCCGAGGTCAAACACAACCCTGATGCGGCCCTCAATGAAATCGAGTTTGACACTTCTGGTGTAGAACAATTAATCGATGGAACAACTTGCCTCCAGAAGTTGTGAATGCTCCAACACTGGACGTTTTTAAGAAGAGACTGGATGACCCATTTGTCTGAAATGGTATAGGGTTTCCTGCCTAAGCAGGGGGTTGGACTAGAAGACCTCCAAGGTCCCTTCCAACTCTCTTATTCCATTCAGTTTGTTCTGTTCTGTTCTGTTCTGTTCAAGCTCTACTCAAGAAAAAAGTCCTGACCAAGCCCAAGGCTGAACTGGTCTCATTCACAGTTCCCATTAAATCCAGACTATGTCTCAATATCAAGAATCCCTACACACGGTCACTCATCCCTAGTCACTTCCTGTCTTGACTATTGCAATGCGCTTTACATGGGTCTGTCCTTGAAGAGCATCTGGAAGCTCCAGTTGGTATAAAATGCAGCGGCCCATGTGGTTTTGTTCAGACCTCAGTGTCCACATGTATTACCTCTCCTGCAGGAGCTGTATTGGTTGCCGATTTGCTTCCGGCTGCAATTCAAGGTGCTGGTTGTCACCTTTAAAGTCCTTCATAGCTTGGGACCAGGTGAACGGAGGGACTCTCTCTTGCCAGTCATGTCTACCCGACCCCTCAGAGTGGGGAGGCAAGGAATGCTGTGGGTTCCATCCCCTAGGGCAGTGATGGCGAACCTTTTCGACACCGAGTGCCCAAACCAAAACATGCATGCATGTGCATCGGAAACCCAAAGATCAGCTGGCCTGCGCAAGCATGCCTGGTTTTTTGCTGGTTTGGGCCAGGTTTTGGGCCATTTTCAGGACCATTTCTGGCCCAGAAAATGGCCCCCAAATGGCCTGAAAACAGCTGAAAAATGGCCCTAAAAGCGGCCATTTTCTGGCTGTTTTCCGGCACTCACAAAGACCAGCTGGTGACGGAAATCAGAAGAGCAGCTGGTGATGGCACGTGTGCCATAGGTTCTTCAACACGGCCCTAGGGAGATATACCTGGTGGGACCTGGAAGAAGGATCTTCTCTGTGGTGGCTCCGTCTCTCTGGAACATCATTGCCTCAGAGATTAAAATGGCCCCCACTCTGACACTCTTCCGGAAGGCGCTGAAGACCTGATTCTGTCAGCGGCCCTGGAGAAACACAGCACGGGACGGAGCCCATTAAATGACTCATGTGATCTGTTCTCGTCGGGGTGGGGGGTTATTTTATTAATTTATTATATGATTCTCTCTTTTATTAGTTTTATTGTTTTTTATATGAGGTTTTTATAGCCTTGTAAGCCGCCTTGAGTCGACATGTGCAAATAGGCGGCAACAGTGGTGGGATTCAGCCGGTTCGGTCTGATTCGGGCAAACCGTTAGCGCCGATTGTGGTAAACCCTGTCCAGCCACCCGAATGTAATGCCGTCCTGCTTAGCCACATTTTGGAGGCCGTGTGCATGCGCGCGAGAGCAAAGAGCATGCACAAAAGGCCAAGCATGCGCAGAAGGTGGTGTGCAAGGGCGTGCACGCTCACATTTGCAAACCAGTAGGGAAGGTAAGTGAATCTCACCTTGGGGCGGCAATATAAGTTTCCCAAAACAAACAAACAAACAAATGAACATCTTCACGCACCCTAATGTTTTCAAGTAAAGAAACCTGGTTAGTTCAGATCGCTCCAATTTCCTCTATCTGTACCCAGGCAATATGTCTTACACAGCCCAACTGCAGTGCAACTAGGAAAATGAAACGCACTTAATTCGAGCAGCAAAGCAAGAACTAGCCAGCGACAATAAATAGAATATTATCCGGCTCTGACTTTGCACATGATTAATTCAGATTGCCCTCCACAATCTCCGAGGAGTCAAATTAACACACAGAGACGCAGGGACCTTGCGCAGGTTCGCCAATTGATTTTGACTGAGCCTCTTTCCATTTTCCCATTGAAGATCCCAAGGTATTCCGTCTGCTAATCACTCATGTATTTAATTGCTATTTACTTGCTGCGGCATCTGAGATCTATCACTGGAGTCTCTTTAATTAGAGATTAAAGTCGAAGCAAATAGGGGAGCGCATTGCAAACTGAGAGAAAGGTAAATTTATGTCACACTTCACTGCCAAAAAAGGTAAATTTGTGTTCCTGGCAGCAATAGCAGTGCGTGCGTATGTGGACTTGTAAATATGGGTGGGGCTAAATTTTGATCACATGACTTCAACGTTCATATTCAGGGGTGGGATTGAAAAATTTTAGCAACCGGTTCTCTGCCTGATTGCTGGGTGGGCGTGGCTTAGTTGGCTTCCTGCACCATGGCGGTGGGGGTTGTTTTCACCCTCCCCAGGCTCCAGAGGCTTTTCTCAAACCTCCAGGAGGGCGAAAATGAAATGGGCCTGTTTCTGGACTTCCAGTACTTCCGGTAGGGCCATTTTTCGCCCTTCCAGAGCCTCCACACGGGCTCTGCACTTACTTGGCATCCAAACAGGCTATGTGGAAATTCCTGGGAGAGGTGGGGTGGGGGTGGGGTCAGCCAGTTCTTGCAACTATCGGTTCGGCGAACCAGATGTAAAATTAACATCCGATTCACCCAAACTGATCCGAACCAGCTGAATCCCACCCCTGTTCATATCCCTGCAATGTTATCAGTTTAAGAACTGGCTGCAAGTCCATTATCCAGCACTATGAAATTTGATCATCCTTGCTTGGTTTTATAATAGAAAATGCTTCCCGCCCCACTCCCCCATGAATACATCGCTGTGACACATTTGCTACATAAACATCAGCAATACTAAAAGACAGAAATCACAAATTTTCAAACCATAAAGTAACATAAATGAAATAGCTACAGGAACACAAATGCCGTTGCCAACTATTGGTTCTCAATAGAAAAGGAAACTTTTAAGAGCACATTTGCGTACATTATAAACTGTGGGATTAAACATTATTTAGATAACAATGTATTAAAGCATTAGATAAACCACATGTCATAATGCAGTGAGGTATGTGCAGATCTGTTCATTGGGGAAATAAAACAACCACTTTCTAAACGCGTGACACAACATAGGAGAACAAACCCATCTGGACTAGATTCAGCAGTCCATCTGCATTTAAAAGACATATTACCACAGCAGCAAGAATAATCTATGCTCAGAATTGGAAAAATGACAATATACCATCCAAAGAAAATCTGATTATAGAAGTTTTGAAATGTGCGGAGAGGGATAAATTAACAAAGGAGATACAAGAAAAAGAAGAAGCAGAATATTACTTCGTGCGGGAGAAATAGTATGAACGGTTGGAGGAGAGAGATAAAAGGAAGGGAAAAATTAAATAAACGGTAGAAATAGGAGTTGAAGTATAATTGTTAATATGAGGAAACAAACATCGTAGCAATGAAAGTGGGTACACGGGTATTGTTGTGTATTCATGTAAATAAACAAAGATTAGAAGTATATGTATAAATGATATAGTAGAAATAAGAGAGGGAAAAAAATGTATAACCATGAAATTTTTGTCGGATGCGAAACTGTAAACAGAAAAAGTGTTAAAGCTTTCCTTTTGTTTGTTTTAAAAAAAATGTTTAATAAAAAAGTTTTTTAAAATAAAATAAAATAAAAGACATAGGCCACTCTTTTGAAGACAGGAAAGTCCACATTTTGGACAAAGAGGACTTATGGTTCGAAAGAGGGGTCAAAGAGGCCATCTATGTCAAAATTGAACAGCTCTCTTTCAACAGAGGGGGAGGGATAGGACATCATCTATCCCCAGTCTACAACTCCGTCCTTTGAGCAGTTCCAAGAAGGCTCCACACCCATTTGCACCACTCAGGTGACCCTGAGGACAGAGACAAACCTCCAAGTGGCCTCAAGGACTCCCTAAAAGGATGCAAATGGCCAGCTCTCTGCAAGGAGTATAAAGCCTTCCATTCCTCACCATCCAGTCAGAGCTGAAGAAGCTTCTTGGTTGAGAAGCAAAACATCTTCAAAGGAAAAAAAACAAAAAGTCCAGTTGCCTCTTGAGAAAGCACCCAGTTACAAAGACAAATATAGGTATTTCTTCACCGTCAACAGTTCATTTGGTGACCAATATTATAACGATACCGAAAGGAAATTCTGGTCCCACTCGCGGGTCGTAAGTCTATCTGTATTACAACGCCCCGGCTATAATTCAGGAATGGATATGCCTTAAACAAAAATCAAATCAAATCTGTAGATATCCTACGTGGCATTTTTTTCCTAACTCAGCTGTAAAATGCAATCAGTAGATGTGGCGCTAGCTGAGCCATAGAGCTTCTAAAACTTCGCGGAGATTTTATTGCTTAAGAGACAATCAGGGAAAATTGGATTCTTAGGTCTAACCACGGCTATTTTGTTTTTTTGGCTTCAAGAGATGATTCTCTCTTATCATTTTTTTTTTGTTTTTTTAAATGGGAGATTCTCCAGCCAGAATAATTGCAAGGCCACACTCGGCTGCATGAGATAAATACGTTTGAAAAATACAGACTTGAGAACTAAAATTAATAATTCCCGCGTGGAGTAAACGGCAGCTTCTAAACAACTGCCAGCATTAAGCTGTCAATAAACAACAGAAAATACAATCTAGCCTAGTGTAAAGATGCAGAATCAGCCACTGAAGCTGTTAAGTGTCATGGAACTAAATAACTGGTTGAAATGTTTGAAACCAGTTATTCAGCTCAACATTGCTTACAATTTGAGGGACGGGCGAAATATTAAGAAGGGAGATAGTAATCCTTTTTTTAAAAAAAGTTTTTGTTTTTTTTACGAACATATCGATGTGTAAACAGTGTGGCATGTGAGTGTCATACATTCTAATACAAATAGAACTAGTAAAATTAATCACAGTTATCACATTCAATCAACTTACATATTTCTAATAATGATACACGTTTATGTTAAGTTGCAATCTGTCATTATTCAATTATTCCATGCTTTCTCTTGTTATTGCTTTTATTTTATTATCTTTCATAGAATCATGGAATAACAGAGTTGGAAGGAACCTTGGAGGTCTATAAAAGTGTATACACTAATATTCCCCCTTCTCTTATTTCTATCTCTTATTCTAATTTTTAATCATGTCACCCTTTATTAAAAGACATTTTCTTTCTATCCTACCTAACTTCTAGTCATATCACCTACCTAAAAAAAAAAAAAGAAAGAGAAAAGGAAAAGCAAATCCGAACAACAACAAAAAAGAGAAATCATCTATCCATCGTCTCTTGCCCGCTTCAATACTTTAATTGTTATGCTTTTTTGGGGTTTGCCTCCCATATTCCTCGCTTGAGAAAGTAATCTTGAATAATCCCATTATAGCAATTTATCGTCCTTATACCAATGCAGCTACAGGTAGTCTTTGACTTACGACCACAATTGAGCCCAAAATTACTGTCGCTAAGAGGTGAGTTTTGCCCCATTTTATAAACTTTCTGGCTGCAATTGTTAAGTGAATCACTGCAGTTGTTAAGTTAGTAATACAGTTGTTAAGTGAATCTAGCTTCACTCATCAGAAGGTCACCAAAGCAGATCATGTGACCTGTGTCAGCGGACAGTGTAACCATCATATATATGAACCAGTTGTCAAGCATCCAAATTTTGATCAAATGAACATGGGACACTGCAACAGTTCTTAAGTGTGAAAAATAGTCATAAATCATTTTTCCCAGTGCCGCTGTAAATCCGAATGGTCACTAAATGAACTGTTGTAAGTCGAGGACTTACATTTTTGAATTATGGGAGTGGAGAGGCAAGGAATGCTACACGTCCCTTCTGCCCTCTTCAATTTACAATTGAGCCCAACATTTCTGTTGCTAATCGAGAAAGTTGTCGAGTGAATTTCCCCCCCATTTTACGAACTTTCTGGCCGCAGTTGTTAAGTGAATCACTGCGGTTGTTAAGTTAGTCACACCGTTGTAAAGTGAATCTGGTTCCTCCCTGACTTTGCTTATCAGAAGTTCACCAAAGGGGTTAACGTGTCCCAGGAACACTGCAACGGTCATAAATATGAAAAAGTTGCCAAGCGTCTGAATTTTGATGAGGTAGGGATGCTGTCATGGTCATAAATGTGAAAGATGGCCATGGGTCACTAATTTCAACGCTGTCGTAACTTCGAACGGTCGATAAACTAATGGTTGTAAACCGACGACTATCTGTAATACAAATCTAGGGTACAAGTCTAAATGACCTCTTGATAATCACAAACAATAATAGAAAGGTGGGGTCTTTGATGTTCTCTGAGCTCGGTTGTTTTCTTGTAGACGTTTCCTTACCCAACTAGGTAACCTCATCAGTGCTACAAGGCAGAGATGGTATTCAGCCGGTTTGGACTGGTTCAGGTGAACCGGTAGCGGAAATCACTAATGGCCTTGTCCACCCACCCATGCTTTATCCTGTCTTATTTAGGCACGTTTTTGAGGCTGGGTGCATGCACGGAAGGCACGCGCATGAGCAAAAGCACATGCACGGAAGGCCAGGTACATGTACAGAGGTAGCAGAAATGTGCATGCGCTCACATTTTCAGTGCTGGGCGAACCGGTAGGTAAATTATGTGAATCCCACCTCTGCTACAAGGAAGTAGGGTTTGCTTTCACTTAATATCCTAGTAGCTTGTCCTCTGAACAACAACAACAGCTCAATCAAGGAACCAACACTGACAGTGCACACAACTAATATATAAAACGAGAGCAAATTCCGCTTCCTACTAACACTGATGGCATTACCTAGTTTGTTAATGAAACGTCTCAAAGGAAACAACCCAGCTCAGAGAATTCAACAGGACTGCATCCCAGACTTAACAATTGTCAACAAGAAAGCTTTTTTAAAAAGTTGGAACAGAACAGAATAACAGAGTCATAAGGGACCTTGGAGGTCTTCTAGTCCAACCCTCTGCGCATCTGGACCCTATACCTGGACCCTATACCCTTCCAGACAGTTGCTGTTCAGTCTCTTCTTAAAAACTTCCAGTGTTGGAGCATTCACAACTTCTGGAGGCAAGTCGTTCCACTGATTAATTGTTCACACTGTCAAGAAATTTCTCCTTAGTTTTACGTTGCTTCTCTCCTTGATTAGTTTCCATCTATTGCTTCTTCTCCTGCCTTCAAATAGAATAGAATAGAATAGAATAGAATAGAATAGAATAGAATAGAATAGAATAGAATAGAATAGAATAGAATAGAATAGAATAGAGTTGGGAGGGACCTTGGAGGTCTTCTAGTCTAACCCCTTGCTTAGGCAGGAAACTCTACACCACTTCAGACAAATGGTTATCTAACATCTTCTTAAAAACTTCCAGTGTTGGAGCATTCACAAATTCTGGAGGCCAGTTGCTCCATTGATTAATTCTTCTCATTGTCAGGAAATTTCTCCTTCGTTCTAGGTTGCTTCTGTCCTTGATTAGTTTCCACCTGTTGCTTCATGTCCTTCCTTCAGGTTCTTTGGAGAATAGCTTGACTCCCTCTTCTTTGTGGCAGTCCCTGAGATATCGGAAGACTGCTATCATGTCTTCCCTAGTCCTTCTTTTCATCAAACTAGACATACCCAGTTCCTGCAACCGTTCTTCATATGTTTCAGCCTCCAGTCCGCTCATCATCTTGGTTGCTCTTCTCTGCACTCTACCCAGAGTCTCCACATCTTTTTTACATCGTGGTGACCAAAACTGAATGCAGGTTAACCCGATCTTCTTTGTGGCTGCGATATTGGAGCATTGCTACCATGTCATGCAGTACTAAAAAGGATTGACAACACCAGTCATCCTGAACTAAGGCCAAAACTGAGGATAGGGTTATATCAGAGGATATCAAGGGAAGTTCAACAAGCAGAAACAGATGGAACATGTGTATTGGGGATAACAAGGAATCCTTCCTAGATAATCCCTACTGAACTAAATTTGATCTCCATTTTTGTGCACTAATACTCCTATTTATTTCAGAGGGAAAAAAACCCTGCAGGATTTTGCATTTTCAGAGACTGGGCAACACACAGGCCCAAATTATCTCAATTCCCACAACTGTGGACATATAAAACAAAATCTCCTTGAAGTGAAGTTGACTTTCTGGTGATCCCAGGAGACCAAATATGTTTTTGTTGATAAAAAAATTGGTCCTTCCCTCTTTTTTTCTCTCTCTGTATGTATGTTTTAACTTCCCAATCTAAACAAGGATTTTTGTAATAGGTACCTCAATAGGTTTTTCAAGGTTAGAACGTGCCATTCACGACAAGCTTGGAATTAACGAACTTGTTGCTAAAGCAACTAATGATTATAATTCTTAGATAAAATATATTCCCTGTCCATCAGTTTCGGTCCTGATACAAAATGGAGGGTTTCCTGCATGAGCAGAAGGTTGCATTCAGAGATGGGTTTCACATAATTTTACCACTGGTTCACCGCACACAGAAAATGTGCATGCATGCCTTTCGCGCATGCGGCCAGCATTCTGTGCATGCGCTTTGCTCGCTGCTGTGACCCAGGCCCAAGTAAGTAGTAGGAAAATCAGTCAGTGAAAAAACCAACAAACTTTATTCGAACAGCTGAGAATGACTTCATTCCCAGCGTCTTTCAACTAAATTAAAGCAAATTCCTCCCAACACAAATTCCTCAGTCCTATCGCAGACCTTGGTCCAATTAGGCAAACTGCCAAAGGCCTTTCTTGGCAAACGTTCAGAAGTTACAGATACAAAAATAAATGCAAGACGTGGATGAAGAAGACGAAGCTACTAACGTTGTTTTCCGGTGAAGTCCAAACGCCATTGCTGGTCTGTTTTAAGCCTTGTGGGAGGGTCTAATCATCTCTTAGCCCTACTCCTGAGTCATCCTCTTTGCTCTTGCCTTCTGGCAGCTCTTCTCATGCGTGCTTTAGGAACAGGCTCCTCCTGTTCCTCTGCCTCACTCCTATCAGGCTCTGGAGGCTCTGGAGTCCGCACCCCACTCCCTGATGGCCTTGGCCTCATCTCTGCCTCTGATGCAGAGCCCTCATCCAGGACTTTGCCACCCTCCAGGACCGGTCCATGTTCTTCCTCAGCCTCACTGCTATCTGACTCTGTTGTCAACTCTGCAGGCTGCTGGCGGACCAAAACAGCGGTTTGCATGCATGCGTGTGGCTTAAAAAACGTAGCAAATAGGACAGCATAATGCCAGGGCGAGTGGGCGGGCCCACCTTTAGGTCACCGCTATCGGTTTGCCCGAACCAGTCCGAACCGGCTGAATGCCACCACTGGACAACCATTTGTCTGAAGTATAGTGCTTCCTGCCTGAGCAAGGGGTTGGACTAGAAGACCTCCAAGGTCCCTTCCAACTCTGTTATTCTGTATTCTGTTAATGTGTCCTCTTCCTCCTCCTCCCTTTAAAGCAGGGGTGAAATGCTCCCGGTTCGGACCGGATCGCCCAATCCGGTAGCGATGGAGGCGGGTGGTTCGGAGAATCGGTAGCAAAAATCCCTCCCCCCCCCCACATTGCCCAGCTGAGCCGCGCAATCATCAGAGGCTTTTTTTTTAATTTTGAAAAGCATTTTTTTCTATAGAAAAAATGCTTTTAAAAGTAAAAACAAAGCCTCTGCCGATCAGGCATGACAGCTAGGATCGTCAGAGGCTTAAAAAAAAAAAAGAAAAAGCCTCTGCCGATCAGGGAAGTCAGCTGGGATCGTCAGAGGCTTTAAAAGCATTTTTTAAACAACCTCTTCAGCCGAAGAGGTTGTAGAAAAATGGTTTTAAAAGTTAAAAAAAAAAAAGTTGGCCACGCTCACTCAGTCATATTACCACCACCACCATCAAGCCACGTCCACAGAAGACGTGGTAACAAAATTTACATTTCACCACTGCTTTAAAGGTGAGTTTTTTTATTTTGAGTAATTTACCTCAGCTACGAAACAACATTGCGATGTCCTTTGTTTTGGATCTGAACCTGAGGAGCATTAGAGAGGATGATCCATTGCTAAATATGACCAGGAAAGGAATTGCGAAGCAATGGTGGCTCCCTCAATAAAAAAATGTCTTACACATTCACAACATGCCCAATTAGGTCAATTAGTAAACTAATAGATTCATGTGCTCAAAATGCTGAGCTGGGCGTCCTGTTTTATGGCTGGTAATTGGAATAAATCATTGAAAAGTAATTGGCATAGTTGGCCTAATGCGGAGAAAAAGCCGGGAGAATCTGACTGTGGGAAACTCAGAGCTCAGAAGGATCTTTACAAACAGTATCATCCATTATTTGTAGCCAGGTCTCTCTCGGTTCGCTGGCTGGTGTCCAAAAGGGTAAGTGAGAACAGGAGGCCATGGGCTCGTCCTGGCCCTCAGAACTGGGTTCAGGAAATTCTCAGTTGCAAGCAGCATCGCCAGAGTTCAGAAGATAAGTATAAAAGCTTTGATACAAGAGCTTTTAAAAAAAAATCAGGCACTTGCTATCTGTTTGCTCCAGCAGCTTCTGTTTCCTCCAATCTCTTGAACTCCAGAGAGAAAGAAATCCTGGTAGCTGATCATCTCTCGTTGTGCTTTCTCAAAATCATCGTCAAGTGTTATCACGGATAAAACCACCTCTTACAAGATATGTCAAATCCTTCTTACAGTATCAGACCTAACATCTTAAACTGGATTAGCTCTTTCTAAGTGTTCACCTATAAAACAACCTATGTGGTCTTTAAGGGACGCGGTAGCTCAGTGGCTAAGACGCTGAGCTTGTCAATCAAAAGGTCGGCGGTTCGGCGGTTCAAATCCTTAGTGCTGTGTAATGGGGTGAACTCCCGTTCCTTGTCCCAGCTTCTGCCAACCTAGCAGTTCGAAAGCACGTAAAAAATGCAAGTAGAAAAGTAGGGACCACCTTTGACGGGAAGGTAATGGCGTTCCGTGCACCTTTTATGTTTAGTCATGAGAGACCTCTTTGGACAGCGCTGGCTCTTTGGCTTTGAAACGGAGATGAGCACCACCCCCTAGAGCCGGGAATGACTAGCACATATGTGTGAAGGGAACCTTTAACTTTATCTGGTCTTTGTGGTTTAATGCAGTGGTCCCTTAACAGATATAAAAGATTAACAGAATTGGAAGGGACCTTGTAGGTCATCTAGTCCAACCCACAGTGAAGTAGGAGACCCTACACCATTTCTTACAGATGGCAGTCCACTGACAAGTCTCTTCTTGAAAGCCTCCAGTGATGAAGCTCCCACAACTTCCGAAGGCAACTTCTGTTCCATGGGTTGATTGTTTTCACTGTCAGAAAGTTCCTCCTCATTTCTAGGTTGAATCTCTCCTTGTTCAGTTTCCATCCTTTAGTCCTTGTCTGGCCTTCAGTTGCTTTGGAGAATAGCTTGACCCCTTCCTCCTCTCTGTGGCAGCCCCTCAAATATTGGAGCACTGCTCTCATGTCTCCCCTGGTCCTTCTCTTCACTAGGCTAGCCAGGCCCAGTTCCTGCAACCGTTTGTCATATGTTTTAGTCTCCAATCCCCTAATCATCTTGGTTGTTCTTCTCTGCACTCTTTCTAGAGTCCCAACATCTTTTTTGTGTGTGGTGACCAAAACTGGATGCAGTACTCTAGGTGTGGTCTTACTAAGGCCTATAGAGTTGTATTAACCTAACCTAACTTTCTGGACTCAATTGTGGTCCTATCTCAACCTATTTACTGAGAAGACATGGTGCCCCTGAAAAACAACAGAATGCCGAAATACATTTTCCTCCTGGCCCTTGACTTGATTTTAAAAGTTTAATATTTGTGTAGCAAGAGCTAAAATTATGCATTAACAGGCTTGGAACCTTTTCAGATACAAGGAGATGAGAACGAAGGAAAAGAATCAATGTCTCATCAAATGTTACGAATTTCCTCCTGTAGTCAAAGCTAAATTGTGCAGCCAGCTGCAAAGAAAGAGAATATCCAAGACGATCTTAATAGGTTAGATGCCGTGTCACATTCATAATGTATTCGGCTGAGAAGAATACTTAAAGAGTCTTCTTTCATGTATGTGTGCCATTCAGCTACATCTTCAAGAGCCTTCAGCAGTTCTGTGGTGGCCTGTCGGCTGCCGGCCCCTCCAGCAGCTGAATCGGAGGAGGAGGAGGAGGGCTGGGACTCAGGGTCAGCATCAAGGCAACCTGAGAGCTCCAAGGGGGAGGGAACTGGCAGAGAGAGAGAGAGAGACAGAGGCAGAGCCTGGGCCATCGATCAGCCCTCAAATGGAGAGTCAACATCCCCCTGGTCTGGAGGTGGCTGATGAGAAAGAGGAGGAACACCTGGGTCCAGTGCTTGATGCATGGATACAGAAGGCAGAGGAGAGGAGAACTGGAAATCTATGGGCTGGTCCTTGGGACAGAAGAGCCACCGCTGCGAGAGAAGCCCCACCCTAACTCTGGGGATAAAAGGCAGCGGGCGGAGATGACAACTATTCATGTGGTGGCCAATCTTATGTCTGCACGGATGATGTTCTGCAGGGAGGCGAGCCACCATGGAGAAGCCCCTTCTTCTTGGTCTCATTAGACGGACCTTCTGAGGAAAGGGGACCCATATGGAAGTGGGGGGGGGGCTGCTGGGGGTTTGCAAGGGTTTGGGAGAACCTCTAACTAAGATTCTGTGCAGTTCATAGAATCGTGACGGACTGGCTTAAAGTTAACTCAGCCTCCCATCCTTCTGAGGTGGATAAAATGAGGACCCAGATTGTTGGGGGCAATAGGCTGACTCCGTAAAACCACTTAGAGAGGCCTGTAAAGCACTATGAAGCGGTATATAAGTCTAAGTGCTATTGCTATTTTAACTGCCTCAAAAACTCACTTTTACCCTACAAACTGACAGTGACAAGAGTTTAGCACACAATCCTTGTTACCATTTTCAGTTCCTTGTCACTGCTGCATATAGAGCTTGTCTTTTTGCAAAGCTATAATAGATGATGCTGTATTTTTTTTATCTAGTCTTTTACTCTAACCTCAAGAAAATTCCTGGGTGTTACAGCCGATTCACCTCCAGCGCTGAAGCGTTCTTCAATCAACCAGCAAGACACTTGCAAACTGAAAAGTGTCATATTATAACCTTCAGTACCAAATAGAGATTAAATGTATGTTAGCAACTGTCCCAACTGCTCATTCAGTGTGGTTAAGATAGCAACAGCACTTAGACTTATATATCGCTTCACAGTGCTTTACAGCCCTCTCTTAGCTATTTATTCACAGATTCAACCTATTGCCCCCAACAATTTGGATCCTCGTTTTATCCACCTTGGAAGGACGGAAGGCTGAGTTAACCTTGAGCCAGTCAGTCATGATTGAACTCCTAGCAGTGGGCAGAGTTATAACCATAGGGAGGGAGGGAGGGAGGGAGGGAGGGAGGGAGGGAAGGAAGGAAGGAAGGAAGGAAGGAAGGAAGGAAGGAAGGAAGGAAGGAAGGAAGGAAGGAAGGAAGGAAGGACTTAGACTTATATACCGCTTCACAGCACTCTCTAAGTGGTTACAGCCCTCTCTAAGTGGTTTACAGAGTCAGCCTCTTGCCCCCCAACAATCTGGGTCCTCATTTTATCCACCTCAGAAGGATGGAAGGCTGAGTCATCCTTGAGCCTGGTGAGCTTCAAACTGCCAAATTGCAAGCAGCCGGCAGTCAGCAGAAGTTGCCTGCAGTACCACGCTCTAACCACTGTGCTACCGCGGCTCATAAAATCAATGGGTTATTTGTCTCCCAAGTCAATGGCATCAGCGTTTAAAGTTATTATGAGAAAAAAAAATAGGGTTGCTTTTATTGAACAGATATATTCAGAATGAATGTGAAAAGCTCAAAATACTGAGATGCTTTCCCAGACCATTGCTAACAGGCTGGAGAATAAATTACTCCTTCTTAACTCCCATGCAGTATGTTCCTAAAGCAAGAGATTTTGCACAAGAGCTTGCATAGAGTGGAATCAGATATCCCACTGAACGATGACAACGAAGTATTAGGTTGTTGTTGTTGTTGTTGTTGTTGTTGTTGTTATTATTAAACCACCATTAGTTGACTCCCTAGAATTTATTGAGCAAAACGGAACAAGCCATATTATAGAAACATTGATACACAGAAAACTGACAGCAGAAAAAGGCTTAGCGGTCCGTCAAGTCTGCCCTTTGAGTTTACAGTTAGTCCTTGACTTACAACCACAATTAAGCCCAACATTTCTGTGAGATATGGGCCCCGTTTTGTAACTTTTCTTAACCCACAGGGGTTAAGTGAACCTTTGCAGCTGTGATATATGGTTCTTAGGTAAATCTGGCTTCCTCATTGACTTTGCTTGTCAGAAGGTCCGGGACACTGCAATCGTCATAAATATGAGTCAGTTGCTACAGGTTTCCCCCCCCCTTTCTTGCTACAATTTTTAAGGGAAGCACTGCAGTTCTTAAATTAGTAACATGGTTGTTAAGTGAATGTGGCTCCCAATAGGAGAAGGAGAAGAGTAAGGGGAAAGGGGGGAAGGGGAAGAAGAAAGAGGGGGAGGGAGGAAGGAAAGGGAGGGGGGAGGAGGAGCAGAAGAAGAGGAGGAGGAAGGAGAAGGAGGAGGAAGAGGAAGAGAAGAAGAAGAAGAAGAGGAGGAGGAGGAAGTAGTAGTAGTAGTGGAGGAGGAAGGAGAAGGAGAAGGAGAAGGAGAAAGAGAAAGAAGGAGAAGGAGAGGAAGAGGAAGAGGAAGAGGAAGGAGAAGTGGAGGAGGAAGGAGAAAGAGAAAGAAGGAGAAGGAGAGGAAGAGGAAATAGAAGTAGAGGAGGAAGGAGAAAGAGAAAGAAGGAGAAGGAGAAGAAGAAGAAGAGGAAGAGGAAGAGGAAGAAGTAGAAGTGGAGGTGAAGGAGGAAGGAGAAGGAGAAAGAGAAAAGAGAAGGAGAAGAAGAGGAAGAGGAAGAGGAAGAGGAAGAGGAAGAGGAAGAAGAAGAAGAAATGGAGGAGGAGGAGAAGGAGGAGGAGGAGAAGGAAAAGAAGTAGTAGTAGTAGTAGTAGTGGAGGAGGAGGAAGGACAAAGAGAAGGAAGAAGAGGAGGAGGAGGAGGAGGAGGAGGAGGAGGAGAAGAAGAAGAAAAAGAAGAAGAAGAAGAAGAAGCTATTTTGTTATTATTCTGCAATTACTGTATGCTAAAATATTAACACAACGGCACAAAAGCCGTCTTCCGAGCCTCATAATCGTCTTTCTACTCTCTTAACACCTCCTTGTCCATCTTGTGCAATCTCAGCGGGCAACACCTGACATGACCGATCATCAGACTCTGCGATCGGCAGTAAACAACTTCTCCTTCTAGCTTTAAGATGCTGCTCAAATTAAAATTATCCTTTAATGTATTCTGGGCAGAACTTGGAGTGAGCTGATTTTCAATATTCATTCTAGCAGGCTAACCAGGAGTGGGGGGGGCGGGGGAGGGAAAACAGAGAACAAGAAAAGGCTTTAGGCAAAAATCAGTAAAAGTTTGATTTTGCTGCAGCACTACAATGTCCAGCCATAAATCACGTCTAAGGAATGAGAAGCGGATGTGCCTTTGCATACCTTCTCTGGAGTCAATCAAATGCCTCTCTTAGCACATTTGCTAAGGGCCTTGGGAGCTTGCAAGCCATAGGCTATAATCCTCTCTGCAAAAAGTAAGGCCACACTTGGAATACAAAAGCATTCAGTCTTGGTCACCACGATGTAAAAAAGATGTGGAGACACTAGAAAGGGTGCAGAGAAGAACAACGAAGATGATTAGGGGACTGGAGGCTAAAACATATGAAAAACGGTTGCAGGAACTAGGTATGTGTAGTTTGATGAAAAGAAGGATTAGGGGAGACATGATAGCAGGCTTCCAATATCTCAGGGGCTGCCACAAAGAAGAAGGAGTCAGGCTATTCTCCAAAGCCCCTGAGGGCAGGACAAGAAGCAATGGGTGGAAACTCATCAAGGAGAGAAGCAATTTAGAACTAAGGAGAAATTTCCTGACAGTGAGAACAATTAATCAGTGGAACAACTTGTCTCCAGAAGTTGTGAATGCTCCAACACTGGAAGATTTTAAGAAGATGTTAGATAACCATTTGTCTGAAGTGATGTAGGGTTGGCCTAGAAGATCTCCAAAGAAGTAGACCTCCTTCTCCTTCTCCTTCTCCTTCTCCTTCTCCTTCTCCTTCTCCTTCTCCTTCTCCTTCTGTTCTATTCTATTCTATTCTATTCTATTCTATTCTATTCTATTCTATTCTATTCTATTCTATTCTATTCTATTCTATTCTATTCTATTCTATTCTATTCTATTATTCTATTCTATTCTATTATTATTTTATTCTAGCCTAATTATTATTCTATTCTATTCTATTCTATTCTATTCTATTCTATTCTATTCTATTCTATTCTATTCTATTCTATTCTATTCTATTCTATTCTATTCTATTCTATTCTATTCTATTCTATTCTATTCTATTCTATTCATTATTATTTTATTCTGTCCTAATTACTATTCTATTCTATTCTATTCTATTCTATTCTATTCTATTCTATTCTATTCTATTCTATTCTATTCTATTCTATTCTATTCTATTCTATTCTATTCTATTCTAGCCTAATTATTATTCTATTCTATTCTATTCTATTCTATTCTATTCTATTCTATTCTATTCTATTCTATTCTATTCTATTCTATTCTATTCCATTCCATTCCATTCCATTCCATTCCATTCCATTCCATTCCATTCCATTCCATTCTATTCTATGGGGAGACAAAGAGGCAAAGGATGCAGACAACAGAAATTTGTGTTTGGAGCCACAACTTCCTACCTGACCAATGGGTTGGTCCTCAGCTGGCTGAGGAACTCTGGGAGTTGAAGTCCACAGGTCTTAAAGTTGCCAAGGTTGGAGATTCCTGGACTCCATGTCTTAAAGTTACTAAGGTTGAAGACCCCTGTTCTTGTCAAGCAGGAGGCCCTACACCATTTCAGAAAAACGATACAAACTCTCACTGAAAACCTCCAGTGATGGAAGACCCATAACTTCTGAAAATTTGGACCCAGCCCTCCAAGGGAAGTCTGACAGCGCAGACCAGGATGGGTTGTCGCTTTTAGCAACCGAGAAACACTAAACGCTATGGATGAAATGGTGCTATTCAGACCCCATCGAGACACTTCCCCATTCACAAATATCTTCGATGGTGTGAAAACCTGTTCGGTAGGTTTAAAAACCTGGCATTTTGGAAACATCGGCCAACGAATGGCTTGTGGGGAATTCGATTCTCTTTCCTCCGCTATGTCCATTCATCAGCTTTGACCTTTGCGCCTTTGTAAAGCACACGGTTTTCCTGGCTCCCTGTGGATTTGCAGAGATGTACAATCAAGCGAGTTAGCTTTGTAGTAATATAAATAAACTCTCCAACAGGTCAGGTCTTCTTGACTTCTATCAGGAAGGGAACATGTGCATTTGCTATTCAGACCCAAATTGCCCTAGAGTGGGTGGTTACGCCAAAATGAAATTTAACAATCAAAACGTATTGATTTCTAAAAATCCCAGGTCCATCGTATTGTCTAAAATTTGCAGCCCAATTGAGCACTGGCTCCCCAGGTCAGGCTGTGCTACCCACTGGGTCACTTTCAGGTGATTACTTGCATTCTACATAAAGCTTTTGGGAAGTAAAAAGCTCAGGTAAGGCACGATTTATATACGGTGCTATTAATTCATAACAAGAGAGACGGAGGGAGGGTGGGAGAGAGAGAAACTCTCTGGAAAATTTGGGTTCTTGTTAAACCACAGATTCAGCATGGGCCCAACAGGATGCTGCAACAGGCAAGACGGTAGAAAAACTAAGCCTAAAATGCTTATCAATCATCCAGCTACAGCAGGGGTGTCAAACTCAATTTCATTGAGGGCTGCATCAGGATTTTGTTTGACTTTGGGGTACCAATGCTCTCTACATGGGGCTCCCCTTGAAGTGCACCCGGAAGCTCCAACTGGTCCAGAATGCGGCTGCGCGAGTAATTATGGGAGTAACATGGTGCTTGCATGTAACACCTCTTCTACGCGAGCTGCACTGGCTTCCGGTGGCCTTCCGAGTGCTCTTCAAGGTGTTGGTTCTTATCTTTAAAGTGCTCCATGGTTTAGGACCTGAGTACTTACGAGACCACCTGCTGTAACCGATAACCTCCCACCAACCAATACGCTCTCACAGAGTAGGCCTACTCATGGTACCATCATTAAAACAATGTCGTCTGGTGGTTCCAAGGGAGAGGGCCTTCTCTGTGGGGGCACCTATGCTTTGGAACAAAATACCACCTGGAATACAAATAATCCCAGATCTTCGCACTTTCCGAAGTGCCCTGAAGACCTTTCTATTTCAACAAGCAGGGCTAGCATAAACATCAAAATTCTATGCCAAGGTCTTAGTAGATACACCAAGTTGACTCAATTTATTATTTACTGTTTATAAAATATATTTATATGTAAATGAAATCTTAATCTGTTCACCACCCTGAGTCCTTTGGGAGAAGGGCGGTACAGAAATTCAATAAATAAATAAATACCAGGGTGGGCGTGGCCAGGGTAGGTGTGGCCAGCATGACATCACTCATGTCAGTGGTGGGTGGGCACCTGTGGTGGCCCTTGTGTTCTGCCAGCGAAAATGGGCTCCTTGGCAGAGTTTGACACCTTGACCTACAGTATCTAACCTCTGGATATATATCTAGCTATCCTCTATCTACTTAGATATCTTCATTCTATCTATCTATCTATCTATCTATCTATCTATCTATCTATCTATCTATCTATCTATCTATCTATCTATCATCTATCATCTATCTATCTATCTATCTATCTATCTATCTATCTATCTATCTATCTATCTATCTATCTACTTCTATATATCTATTTTGATACCGTCCGTCCGTCTGCCTGCCTGCCTGCCTGCCTGCCTGCCTGCCTGCCTGCCTGCCTGCCTGCCTGCCTGCCTGCCTGCCTGCCTGCCTGCCTACCTACCTACCTACCTACCTACCTACCTACCTACCTACCTACCTACCTATCTATCTATCTATCTATCTATCTATCTATCTATCTATCTATCTATCTATCTATCTATCTATCTACCTACCTATCTCAGTATCTAGATATTCTCTATATTTCAATCTCCATTGACCCATCTTAGTCACCAGAGGTAAATTTTCCCTTTATTCACGACTAAAACTGAAGGACAATGTTGTTACTGGAGAAATCGTACGGAGAGTGAAATGCTCATGAAATTCTGTGGGACTCGACTTCTTCAATATACAGAGGGCCTTGGTCGCTTCTAGGAGAACAAGTTAGAAAAATGTCCAAGGAAAGAAAATTAGGAGCCTTCATGCTGATACCTGGGTGCTATGTCTAATTTAGCGCTGAAAGGCATAAGAAAGCAACTTAGAAAATAAATGGCCTGAGGTGGCAATTGAGGGGATAACAGATTCAACATTCTACAGACTGAGGAGGTGGTAATTTCTTCTTTACTAGTTATATTGAAGTGGAAATTAGATAGCCATCTGACAGGGATGAATTAAGTTGGATTTTTGTGCTAAACAGGAGATTGGTCTTAATGGCTAAAATGCCCCCTTCAAACTTGGTTTGTATTCTGTTTTCTAAAGCACCCTTGAGAGACAAAATCACCAAAGATCAGGCATGTTTTCCCCTCAGAATGCTGGATTGCTCAATTATTAGTTAAATATTTTCTAAGGATATAAGTTTCTAGGCTTTTTTTCTTCTGGCAGCCAGCATACCCTCTGCTGCCCATTGGGAGACTAAGATAGATCTATTTCGGCCTTATAAGGCCTCATCAGTTAGCCACACCCTAAAAATAGAGCTATCTTAGTCTCCCAATGGGCAGCAGAGGGTTTGTTGGCTGCCAGAAAAAAAGCCTAGAAACTAGTGGATTATGATTTTACTGAATTAGGGATGCATAAAAATCTTGGTTTACGTAGGAAGAACCCGGCTACAAGCTCTGTTTTCATCTCAGATTGAAAGTTGAGGCCCTCATCTGAATCTTGTTGACTCTTTCTAGACATCGTGTTTCCATTGAGTAGTAATGGAAATGCATAAATGGCTGCATCCTTTTGCAGTTTGAGGTAATTAAACAGAATTTTAGAATGGGTAAAATGCACTACATTTCAGGCAAATGAGTAGCTGGGCTTTTGGGGTAGACAAATGAATGAAATATTGTTTATTTGGTCAATGACCAGCTAAAAATTCTTTGGAGATTCTCAATTATCCAGGCCATGGCCATCCCAAATGTGGTTTTCAAGCGGGGTGGAATCTGGACAACTGAATGGAACTGAGTGTTTAGAGGCCGGATGCCCTTCCTATCGCCAATGCGGAGTTTTGTTCAGCAGATATGTTCTCATCGTCAGAGAGAGAAATATTTGCCTCTACCTAGGATCGAACTCACAGCCTCCTGATTGTGAGGCGAGAGTTCCACCCTCTAATTACAACAGTTCATTTAGTGACTGTTCAAGGTTACAATGGCACTGAAAAAAGTGACTTATGACCATTTTTCACACTTATGACTGCTGTGGCATCTCCATGGTCATGTGAGCAAAATTCGGATGCTTAACAACTGACTCATATTTATGACAGTTGCAATGTCCCGAGGTCATGTGATCCCCTTTTGCGACCTTCCCACCAGCAAAGTCAACGGGGAAGCCAGATTCACTTAATGACGGTGTTACTAATTTAACAACTGCAGTGATTCACTTAACAAATGTGGCAAGATAAATCGTAAAACGGGACAAATCTCCCTTAACAAATGTCTCACTTGGCAACATAAACTCTGGGCTCAGTTGCGCTCGTGAGTCAAGGACTGCCTATATAGAATAAAAGTAGAATAAAATGGGGATAAAATACTAGCCTAACAAAGAGTCTCTATAATGAAAAAGTTGTCTTGAAACTCAACATTAAGAAAACTAAGATCATGGCATCCGGTCCTCTCAATTCCTGGCAAATAGATGGGGAAGAAATGGAGGTAGTGACAGATTTTATTTTCCTGGGCTCCAAGATCACCACAGATGGGGACTGCAGCCAAGAAATTAAAAGATGCTTGCTCCTGGGGAGAAAAGCTATGGCAAATCTAGACAGCATACTAAGAAGCAGAGACATTCCCCTGCCAACAAAAGTGCGTATAGTCAAGGCGATGGTTTTCCCAGTTGCAATGTATGGCTGTGAAAGTTGGACCATAAGGAAGGCTGAGTGCCAAAGAATGGAGGCCTTTGAACTCTGGTGCTGGAGAAGACTCCTGCGAGTCCCTTGGACCGCAAGGCAATCCAACCGGTCAGTCCTAGAGGAGATCAACCCTGGCTGCTCTTTAGAAGGCCAGATCCTGAAGATGAAACTCAAATGCTTTGGCCACCTAATGAGAAGGAAGGACTCACTGGAGAAGAGGCTAATGCTGGGAACGATTGACGGCAAAAGAAGAAGAGGACGACAGAGAACAAGGTGGCTGGATGGAGTCATGGAAGCAGTCGACGTGAGTTTAAATGGACTCCGGGGGATGGTAGAGGACAGGAAGGCCTGGAGGAACGTTGTCCATAGGGCTGTAATGGGTCGGACACGACTTCGCAACTAACAACAACAACAAATGAAAAAGTAGCATACACACTATTAACTGTCGGGGTGCAGTTAACGCTAGCAAAACTCGAGTCTTGTTTGATGGCCTCATTTGAACCCAAAGCAGAGAACGAAAAGAACCGTCTACCCTCTGCCGATATTATGAGGGCCATAAATATGGAGAAATCTAATTCTCCTCTTACGCGAAGACAACACAAAAAGTTTGAAATTGGAAAGGTAGGAACCATTTTGTTCAAAACCTCCTAATTATCTATTATGGCTACCATTTCCTGGAATACAATATCACGACAATTGTAATTATGTTCATCCTTGTCTTTGTAACAGCCTAACAGATGCAACCCTTTGGAGGAAATTTCAATGCCAACTCAGTAATCCTCAGAAAATGTAATGCAACTCTGGATAATTTATTATACCTATAGAACAGATGGGATGTAAATAATTGTCGCTTATTTACAATGCAAACGAGAGAGATTTAAGGATTGGGTTGCTCCCCAATCCTTAAATCAATCTGTTCGCTCCTGTACAGTATGCTGTCATTCCTGGCTTGTTATGTATTTTGCTATTTGTTTGTTTCTGTAGTTTAGATTAATTTTCTCAGAGACAATAAATAACGTCAATAGAAGTGGGGAAAAAAATCCAAGTTAGGGCAGCCCGTAGCTGACTTGGCTGGTTGCCTAAGGAGCCCAATAAAAAAAGATTTGTTTAATACTTGGACAAGAGTTTCTCAGGAGGGGTTCTCAGTTAGATGGAAAATTTTATTAAAATGCACGTAATGGAATGGAATGGAATGTGAGAGTAACCTTGGAAAGGGAAGAAACGGGATGCTGCCTAGGGAATATTCAAATAAAGAGGGAAGAGACCTCAGCTGCATAACGGGCAGAAAATGCAGGATTGGACAGTGAGGAGGTTGGGGAGGAACATGGGCCAGTCCTGGGGGCTGGGGAAAGCTCGGACGAGGGCCCTGTGTCAGAGGCAGAGAGGGAGGTAGACAGCAGTGAGGCAGAGGAACAGCTGGAGCCTGTTCCCAAAGTGCCTATGCACAGAGCTGCCAGAACACAAGAACAATTAAGAAAGCAAGATTGATTTGGGAGTAAGGCCACACCTTGGAGATAATTGGCTCCTCCCATAGGATATAAAAGAGGAGCGAATGGGAAGTGGGCTTTTGCAGGAAGCAATTAGTTCATTTGGTCATTTCAAGATTGGAAAGCTCTGTTCGTGACTCTAATAAGGCTCTGTGCCAAGTTTGGCCTTGCCCTGCGTTTGGAAATTGGTTCTCTGGCATTGTTCCAAGTGAGATACGGTGGGTGTTGATAAACACTCCTCTGAAAGGCTGTTTGCCAAAGCCTTGTTGACTGTGAATGAAAGTAATTCACAGTCGTGTAAATAAAAGAGGTTTGGCCAGAATTAAGACTTTGCTTCATGCCTTCTAAGGAAGCCTAGGGAAACAGAAAAGATCCTCCCAAACCTGTCTCTAAAAAAAGATGGAGGAAGATTCTTAATGTAAGTTTTCCCTGTCAGTCATGTCTGACTTTGCTCATTTCTGTTTCTTGGCAGCATTGTCCAAAGACAATTTCTGTGCTCATGTGGCCAGCAAGGTGTGTGGTACGCTGTTACCTTTCCACCGAAGTGGTACCTATTGATCTATTCGCATTTGCATGCTTTCGAACTGCTAGGTGGGGAAGGGCTGGAGCCAGGAACGGGAGCTCACCCTGTTGCATGGAGTTTGGGTTTCGAACCTGGGAGGTCAGCTCTCCAAGCCGATTGTCTTTAACCGCTGAGCCATCATGCCTTATCATAAAGTAGAATTAGCTCATCTGGTCATGTCTCCTGTCTGGCCTAATTTGGAGCTCTCTCTCACACAGAACACAAAATACACACACACATACACACACACACAAATATCCTGTAAGAAGACAATGAAAAACTATTTCTGCATTGTTGCCAAAAAAGCTATATAGATTATCCATGAATTCATTGGGAAACAAACTGTCAAATCCAAGCAGTTCAAATGAGTATAAATATTTATTGTAAGCTTAAGCTCTCTACAAGAATCTGAGCTACTAACGGTTAAGGGAAATGAATGGGAATTAAGGAAGCATTCAAAGTGGGCTGGACTTAGATTAGTGGTGAAATTCAATTTTTTTTTACTACTGGTTCTGTGGGCGTGGCTTGGTGGGCGTGGCAGGGGAGGAATACTGTAAAATCTCCATTCCCACCCCACTCCAGGGGAAGGATATTGCAAAATCCCCATTCCCTCCCAACTCCTGGGAGAAAGATATTGCAAAAGCCCCATTCCCACCCCACTCTGGGGCCAGCCAGAGGTGGTATTTGCCGGTTCTCCAAACTACTCAAAATTTCCGCTACCGGTTCTCCAGAACCTGTCAGAACCTGCTTGATTTCACTCCTGACTTAGATCTCTTGTTGATCTGAAGGGATTCATGACTTATGATATATTTGGACCCTCCCTTGGGCTCATCCTGGTTATCTCCTACAAAAACTTTACAATATTACCTTAAAGAGAGAGACAGAAAAAAGATTCTCATGAAATAAAAAATTTAGAACTGAGAGTAGAAACAATCTACCGCCTAATTCAAAGTCCCCAGCAACATCCAACATACCCGTGTATATTAATATTTATTTTATTCATCAATCATATTTTGTATGCTGCCGTGATCAAAAATGACGTTTGATGGCTCAAAACAAACAAACATATAAAACCAACCCCATAAAAACAATAACAGTAATAAAAGCAGAGCAGCGTTTAAAAGGAAATAAAATGCGAAAACAATTTAAATCAGGGGAAGGTTTCTGAAATAGCTTTAGGAGCCTGTGGAAAACTAACAATATTATTCTATAAACGTTAATGTGCACAGTTTATTCAGTCACTTATCAAGTTTGACTGACGTTCCGAGGTTTTATTTAACATAAAAAAAAAGAGGAAAAGATGCCAGAGGAAGATTTCAAGGACTCTCACAGGGGGGGGGGGGGAAAGTAGAATCTGGAAAGGAAAGAGCGTTTATATTTCTGCTGCAATTTATTTCTAAGCCAGCTAAAACAACTCTGACTTTTCCATATTTTTAGTGCACAACTGAGCACTCCCTTAACGGCAATGGAACGGCTCGGATGCAAAATAATAATAATAATAATCTCTCTGACTCGCTAATGAAGTTATGTTACTTTTGTTATATTCTTTTTTTCTTAACAACGACTAGGCCAGATCCAGTTTTTACCTTAGAGGCTGAACCCCAATGATCTGTCATTGCCAGATGAGAAGATGGCGTCTCATCACAGAAATGAAAAATCAAATCAAACCAGATGCCAGACTTGAAAGACCGGGGAACTGGAGGCTAAAACATACGAAGAACGGTTGCAGGAACTGGGTATGTCTAGTTTAATGAAAAGAAGGACTAGAGGAGACATGATAGCAGTCTTCCAATATCTCAGGGACTGCCACAAAGAAGAGGGAGTCAAGCTATTCTCCAAAGCACCTGAGGGCAGGACAAGAAGCAATGGGTGGAAACGAATCAAGGAGAGAAGCAACTTAGAACTAAGGAGAAATTTCCTGACAGTGAGAACAATTAATCAGTGGAACAACTTTGCCTCCAGAAGTTGTAAATGCTCCAACACTGGAAGTTCTTAAGAGGATGTTGGATAACCATTTGTCTGAAGTGGTGTAGGGTTTCCTGCCTAAGCAGGGGGTTGGACTAGAAGACCTCCAAGGTCCCTCCCAACTCTGTTATTCTATTCTATTCTATTCTATTCTATTCTATTCTATTCTATTCTATTCTATTCTATTCTATTCTATTCTATTCTATTCTATTCTATTCTATTCTATTCCATTCCATTCCATTCCATTCCATTCCATTCCATTCCATTCCATTCACTATTCTACTCTACTCTACTCTACTCTACTCTACTCTACTCCACTCCACTCCACTCCACTCCACTCCACTCCACTCCACTCCACTCCACTCCACTCCATTCCATTCCATTCACTATTCTATTCTATTCTATTCTATTCTATTCTATTCTATTCTATTCTATTCTATTCTATTCTATTCTATTCTATTCTATTCCATTCCATTCCATTCCATTCCATTCCATTCCATTCCATTCTATTGGAGAAGGTCCAATGAAACTGATTTATTGCTAAATAGTCTATGCTCAGTCTGTAGAGAGTCTCAGTCATCTTCTAAGTCATGGTTGTCCCAAAGGTGTTTTTTTCAGGAGGCAACTGGACTTTCTGTTTTTTTTTCTTTTGAAGACGTTTTGCTTCTCATCCAAGAAGCTTCTTCAGCTCTGACTGGATGGAGGGGAATGGAAGGATTGATATTCCTTGCAGACAGCTGGTCTTTTGCATCCTTTTAGAGAGTCGTGGAGGCCACTTGGAGGTTTGTCTGTGTCCTCAGGGTCACCTGAGTGGTGCACATGGTTCCTGTAGTCCTTTGGAAAATCCATTCCTACTCCCACGCCATTCAAAGGGTGTCCATCCCAAATTGTATAGCTAAAAGTCTGTCTGCAAGGCATATAAATCCGTCCATTCCCCAGCATTCAGGGACTGCTAGGTTGGCAGAAGCTGGGACGAGTAACGGGAGCTCACCCCCCGTTACGCGGCGCTAGGGATTTGAACCGCTGAACTGCCAACCTTTCGATCAACAAGCTCGGTGTCTTAGCCACCGAACCGCCGCACCCCAACCAGTGTGGCCTTACCAAGGCATTATAAAAATATTTGAACAGGGCAATATCTCTCCCTCGGTATCTACGGAAAAGATGCCTCTAGATTTTCAGGTAGAATTTAAATGCTGCTTCTTTCTTAGTGTTGTGGCCCCGTCCTCTGAGCCTATCCCATTGGAGGAAGAAAGCTCTGAGCAGGAGGAAGAGGAGCCAGCCAGATCTTCCAGCCCCCCCCCCCGGCACCGTCTCAGGTGCCAGCTGAAAGAGAGCCAAGTAGTGGGGAAACAGATGTCTCAGATGAGAGTGAGGGAGAGACGTCATTCCTGGACGCACGCCAAAGAAGGCGAGAGAAAAGGTTACTGCAGCTGCGGCGTATGAGGAAATCCTGAGTCATTGGATTGGAGTCACAGGATCAATGACTCACTGGACCACACCCAGAAGCCTGTCTATATAAGACAGTACGGTGGGTCACGAAGTTTGTGACGAACAAAGCTAAACAAACGGAGCAACCTCGTAGTCTTGGAAGCTAGATGAACGGCAAAGCTACGTAGGTGATTTTCTTGTTTGTGTAAACCAATAAAATCCTTGGCAGACGGTGTGCATATCGCTGCCAAGGTTGAGATAAGAACTGCGGAGTGTGCCAAGTGATTCTTAACCCTCGGCTGGCTGTGTTTTTGTGGGTCTCTGAAGGGGGGGGGACAGATCATCTATAGAGCCTTGTATCACTCAGATCTCGATGCGTTTCAGGATAGTCTGCTTGAGGTAGAATCTGCCTGGCCTACATTGGGATGGTACGTTGAGAAATGTTAACTCCCTGTGAGGCTAGAAGGGTGAGAATTAGGAAGCTGCTGAGTCTTTCCGCCCAGTGGTGAGATCTAAACTTTTTTACTACCGGTTCTGTGGATGTGGTTTGGTGGGCATGGTGTGGCTTGGTGGGGGAAGGGGGAGGATACTGCAAAATCTCCATTCCCACCCCACTCCAGGGGAAGGATACTGCAAAATCCCCATTCCCTCCTCACTCCTGGGGGAAGGATATTGCAAAATCTCCATTCCCACCCCACTCGGGGGGCCAGCCAGAAGTGGTGTTTGCCGGTTCTCCGAACCACTCAAAATTTCCGCTACCGGTTCTCCAGAACCTGTTGGATTTCATCCCTGCTTCTGCCCCTTAAAGATCTACAGATGATTCCCTAACCCTAATCCTGGGCAACATTCAGATGGACAGTGAATACTATCCTCTTCTGCAGAACATTCAGATTATAATTTATTGGCGAGGGGAATGGTATCGCCACGTTTGATAGTACTTCATCATTCTTTTATTACACACTTTCTGTCTTACAGGTGCTTTTATCTCCCCCCCCCTTTATTTATTAGTATTCCCCCTTTATTATTTTTACACATAATTGAAGGGGGTGAACATATCCACTTTTCACTTCTTATTTTTCCTACAACAACAACCCTTTGAGGTGGGTGGGATTGAGAGAGAGAGTGACTGGCCCAAGGTTACTCTAATGACTAAGGCCAGACTATAACTCGTAGTCTCCTGGTGACTGGTCCAAAGTCACCCAGCTGCATTTCATGCTTATGATGCAACTATAACTCACAGTCTCCTGGTGATTGGCGTAAAGTCACCCAGCTGGCTTTCTATGCCTAAAGTGGGATTAGAACTCACTCTCTCCTGGTGATTAGCCCAAACTCACCCAGCTAGTTTTCATGCCTAAGGTATCACTAAAACTCACAGTTGCCTGGTGATTGGCCAAAAGTCACCCAGCTGGTTTTCATGCCTAAGGTGAGACTAGAACTCACAGTCGCCAGATGATTGGCCGAAAGTACCCAGCTAGTTTTCATGCCTATGGTATGTCTAGAACTCACAATCGCCTGGTAAATGGCCGAAAATACCCAGCTAGTTTTCATGCCTAAGGTATGTCTAGAACTCACAATCGCCTGGCTATTGACCAAAAGTCACCCAGCTGGTTTTCATGCCTAAAGTGGGACTAGAATTCACAATCGCCTGGTGAGTGGCCCCAAGTCACTCAACTGGTTTTCATGACTAACACGGAACTAAAACTAAGATTTCTGATGATTGGTTGAACGTCACCCAACTGGCTTTCATGGCTAAGACAGGACTAGAATTTTCTAGCCTGGTGCTCTAACCACTAGACCAAACTGGCTCAAATTGACCATAGTAGTGTTGTGGTCCGCCGGTGGCCTGTGGAGCTGGCAGCAGATTCGGACAGTGAGGAGGCTGGGGAGGAGCATGAGCCAGTCCTGGAGTCTGGGGAAAGCTAAAACAAGGGCTCTGCGTCAGAGGCAGAGAAAGGTCCATCTGGGAGGTACGTGCTGCCTCCGGAGCCTCCAGAGTCGGACATCAGAGAGGCAGAGGAACAGGGGGCGCCTGTTCCCAGGGCACGCATGCGCGGAGCTGCCAGAAGGCAAGAACCGTTAAAACAAAAGGGACGACTTGGGAGTAGGGCTTGGAGATGATTGGCCTCTCCCATAAGACTTAAAAGAGAAGCAAAGGCACGTAAGCCTTTGAAGGAAGCAACGTTGTTAATTCTGTTCCCGGTCGGCATCTCTGTTTGATTCTGGACTCCGTGTGGCTTTGCCAAGTAGGTCTTTGGCAGCGTGTCAAGCGAGATAAAGGTGGGTGATTATCAGCCTTATTTTGAAGGACTTTTTACAATTATTTGGGACTCATCTGTGAATGAACAGAATTCACAGCCGTTGAAATTAAAGAGTTTTTTGGGACTATTCGTGTGTTTTACTGACTCAGGAAGCCTAAGTCAGAACAAGTAGATGGCGATGACGATGGTGAGGTGGGGTTGAAACAAGCAAACAATCTCATTACCCTGGTCTCTGCAGATGTCAGGGACCCATAGAACTTCTCTTTTCTTGTAGAGGAAAAAATCTGTACCCTAAACACGCAGCCGTTAAGTGTAACATTTGCGTTTTAAGGAGAAACTTTTCCATGGTACAGTAGATTTATTTTGTCAAATATATGTATAGTGTATTTCTGCTTCAGCCTTGGCCTCCAAAGGCTACTGGAGAAAGACTTGCTCAATTAAACACACACATGCACTGAAACCAACTTCCAGCTTTTTGCTCATTTTTGCTGTGTCAGCTCTTGAGTTCATCAACGGTCGGAAAGAGCCAAAGATTTGCTGAACAAAACTTCCTGCTGAAGTCAGATAAATTGCCAGGACTTGCACCAGGGATAAAATGCTCCCGGATCGGACCGGTTCGCCCGATCCGGTAGCGATGGAGGAGGGTGGTTCGGGGAACCGGTAGCAAAAATCCCTGCCCCCTCCATATCCACCTGAGCCACACAATCATCAGAGGCTTTTTTTTTTTACTTTTAAAAGCATTTTTTCTACAATCTCTTTGGCTGAAAAAATGCTTTTAAAAGTTAAAAAAAAGGCTCTGATGATCGCGCGTCTCAGCTGGGATCCTCGAAGGCTTTTAAAAGCCTTTTTAAAGGCTTTTAAAAGCATTTATAAAAGCATTTTTTCTACAACCTCTTCAGGTTGTAGATCTGAAGCCTCTGCTGATCAGGCAACTCAGCTTGGATCATCAGAGGCTTTTAAAAGAAAAAAAGCCTCTGCTGATCAGGCAACTCAGCTTGGATCATCAGAGGCTTTTAAAAGAAAAAAAACCTCTGCTGATCAGGCAACTCAGCTGGGATCGTCAGAGGCTTTTAAAAGAAAAAAAACCTCTGCTGATCAGGCAACTCAGCTGGGATCGTCAGAGGCTTTTAAAAGAAAAAAACCTCTGCTGATCAGGCAACTCAGTTGGGATCATTAGAGCCTTTTGAAAGCATTTTTTTTACAACCTCTTCGCTGAAGGGGTTGTAGAAAAAATGGTTTTAAAACTTAAAAACTGGCCATGCCTACCCAGTCACATTACCACCCCCACCACCCCCACCAAGCCCTGCCCACAGAACCGGTAGTAACAAATTTTAGATTTCAACACTGACTTGCACCAATAGAAGCGACCAGCTGAGGGATTCAGCCTCCAGGAATTGTTCCAGGAGCTTTGAATGTTTTGAACAATAGAATCTGTTATTTTTCGTCACGCATGTTGAGCAAATGTAAACATTACAACACTTGATGCCCTTTTAAGAGAGGTTCGGGAGGCTTGTGTAGTGGACACACCACGTTCTTGTAGAGATCCTAAAGCTCAAGAGACATCACCTGCCCACTGCATTGGGAACACATTTTGAATTCTGTCTCAGAAAGAACCCCCGAAATAGAAAGAATAGAATTTAGGAACTCTTAGCATAGTATTTAGCACAGCACACACTGGCGCCTGTAAGGACCTGCCCCATCTGGTCCCTCAGGGAAGCAAAACACTCGACTCCGTTGAGTTGAATCAAAACAACTTTCACTGAGAGAAAGTGCAGAAAAATCAGGTGGGATCTGAAAATCCCATGCAAATCACAGAGCAATTCTTCCATTAGTGCAGGAGTTAGAATGCAGTAAGGTAAAGGTAAAGTTTCCCCTCGCCCATAGGAACTAGTCGTTCCTGACTCTAGGGGGCAGTGCTCATCTCCATTTCAAAGCCAAAGAGCCAGCGCTGTCCAAAGACGTCTCTGTGGTTATATGGCCGGCATGACTAAATGCCAAAGGTGCATGGAATGCTGTGACCTTCCCACTAAAGGTGGTCCCTATTTTTCAACTTGCATTTTTTACGTGCTTTCGAATGGCTAGGTTGGCAGAAGCTGGGACAAGTAACAGGAGCTTCACCCCATTACGCGGCACTAAGGATTCGAACCGCTGAACTGCCAACCTTTCGATCGACAAGCTCATTGTCTTAGCCACTGAGCCACCGCTCAGTATTCTGCTCCCTGCCAGGAGTTCGATCCTGACCAGCTCAAGGTTGACTGAGCCTTCCATCCTCCCGAGGTGGATAAAATGAGGACCCAGATTGTTGGGGGACAATAGGCTGACTCTGTAAAGCCACTTAGAGAGGGCTGTAAAGTCCTATGAAGCGGTATATAAGTCTAACTGCTATTGCTGTTTTCAAAAACATAATATTGTGAAGCTGTCCAAGCACACATTTCTCTTTTGCCCTCCCTTCTCTCTCTCTCTCTCTGTCTCTCCCTGTCTGTCTCTCACACACACACTAAATTCCCTCCTCCAAGACACACAGAGAGAATGATTCTTCTGCCTCTAAAAAGTTTTGTTCCCTTTTTTTCCAATCTAATTATCTCTCGATCAAAGGGATCATTTATGGAATAAACAAGCATCCTCTTTTGAAGCTACCATGTGTTGGCAGCATCGATGCCATCCTCCATCTCCCCTTGTTAGCCGCAGATTGACTGTCATCTCAACAACACTTCACAAAAGAAAATCAGAATGTTTTTAATCACTTTTTTCTTTTTTTTTTGGTAGCCCCCAAGAGATTGAGAAATCTGAGAGCAGATGCCTCGCACACCAACGTATTAAAGTGAACGTGCATTAGAAGTTTACGGTGGCATCCAAGGTTTTTCAAATCCCATTGGTCTGCAAATATCTGTCCACCGGACATCATCGCATTCTGCAGAACATGACACATAATCCCACTGCAAGGTCCACAGAAATATGTGGAAACTGTACACTCGGAAAAACAGAATGACCGAGCTGGAAGGCACCTTGGAGATCTTCTAGTCCAACCTCCTGCTCAGACAGGAAACCCTATACCCGTGATGGCGAACCCATGGCATGGGTGCCACAGGTGGCACGCGGAGCCATATCGGTGGGCACGCAAGCTCAGCTCCGGGACACATGTGCGTGCCAGCCAGCTGATTTTCGGGCCTTCTGGGCCCACCAGAAGTCAGGAAACACACTGTTTCCGGCCTCCGGAGGCCCTCTGGGGAGTGGGGAAGGCCATTTGTGCCCTCCCCAGGCTCCTAGAAAGGCTCTGGAGCCTGGAGAGAGCAAAAAATGGGCCTACTGTGCAATCACGTGCCAAAAGCGGGGGGAGCACGGGAGGGCGGGCCGCATAGAATTATGGATGTGGGCACGTGTGTGTGTGACCCCACCGCGCTTCCCCCACTTTTGGCACGCGATGGCAAAAAGGTTAGCCATCTCTGCCCTATACCATTTCAGAAAAATTGTCCAATCTCGTCTTAAAAACTTCCAGTGTTGGAGAATTCACAACTTTTGGAAGTAAGAGTTTCAACTAATGAATTGTTCTGACTGTCAAGAAATTCCTCCTTAGTTCTAAGTTGCTTCTCTCCTTGATTAGTTTCCACCCATTGCTTCTTGTCCTGCCCTCAGGTGCTTTGGAGAATACTTTGACTCCCTCTTCTTTGTGGCAACCCCTGAGAGATCAAAACACTGCTATCATGTCACCCCTAATCCTTCTTTTCATCAAATTAGACATACTCAATTCCAGCAACCGTTCTTCATATGTTTTAGCCTCCAGTCCCCTAATTATCTTTGTTGCTCTTCTCTGCACACTTTCAAGAGTCTCAACATCTTTTTTACATCGTGGTGACCAAAACTGGATGCAGTATTCCAAGCGTAGCTTTACCAAGTCAATATCAACGTAAACAGAGATTTGGCATTCGCACCAGGGAATATAAATTTTCTCCAAAGCTCAAGAACTAATGGCATTTTCAGAACTCCAGTGATCTAAAATTCGTTGGAGATAAGAGATAAGGCCCTTGATTCCTAAGGTCATGTTTAAGAAAGTATAATCGTGGAGACATTGTCTGTTGGAGGCATGGCTGCTAATGAACAATGATAAGGTTGTCTCTTGAATCAGTCCACCAGTCCATTTAACCCAGATTGTCTCCTCTGATGAGTAGCAATGTCCATTATCCAAAACAGAGCGATATCTTTTCTATGGCGCCCAAGATTCAATTAAGATATCCAAGTTTTTTTATTTATTGATAGTGGCACCAGTGAGCCCAAAGCAAGAAAACATTGCTGAAGGACGATTAAAGGAACAAAAAAGAAATGAAACACAGGACGAAATAATTGCGGTCGTCCCCCACTTATGACTGGTCACTCAGTGACTATTCAAAGTTAGGATGTACCTACATCGGGACTACTTACAACCTGGAACCAAAGTTCTGACAGTTGGGCCCCCTCTGAAGTCATGTGACCAAAATTCACATGCTCAGAAGCATGGCCACCAGGTTTTGTGGTGGCTAAGACGCTGAGCTTGTCGATCGAAAGGTCGGCAGTTCAGCGGTTCGAATCCCTAGTGCCGCGTAATGGGGTGAGCTCCTGTTACTTGTCCCAGCTTCTGCCAACCTAGCCGTTCGAAAGCAGGTAAAAAATGCAAGTAGAAAAATAGGGACCACCTTTGGTGGGAAGGTCACAGCATTTCGTGCGCCTTTGGTGTTTAGTCATGCCGACCACATGACCACGGAGACGTCTTCGGACAGCGCTGGCTCTTCGGCATTGAAACAGAGATGAGCACCGCCCCCTAGGGTTGGGAACGAGTAGTACATATGTACAAGGGCAAACTTTACCTTTACCTACAGTCACATTATCACTACCAATCCTTTTACAATGACTTTGCCAAAACCCAGCAGTTTCTTCTGGGTTTCAGAAAAACTGTGTCGGTAGCAAACCATGAGTTTGGTCAACATCTTATGGAGCTCGCTTCACAACCTTTGCCATAAAGGTCATAAAATTGGGTTGGTCATGTGACTGATCTGTTTTGTGACTGTTATGATTTAAAACCGTAATGGGCTGGCTCCATTACAGTCGTATTTTGAAGATTACCTCTACTATAGTGGGCAACACCAGATTTTAGGAAGTCCACTGTACCTGAGTAAAGAAATAGTGAATTAAGAAATTTGATGATACTCTACCCTTCTAAGAAAAAGCTGTCAGTTAAGTAGAGTTAAAGATGAGCTAGAATCTACTTTTCAGAGAATACTTGCAAATTTAGCACTTGGTGTAGAAATCAGTAACAACTGGTTAGCCCTCCATCATGTAGGTATGGGTTTTTTAAAACATTGTGAAAGTGATTCATGTATCCTCACATACATTCTGTTTCACTCTTACTCCTATACACAATCTTCTTAATTAGAACATAGAATAACAGAATTAGAAAAGACCTGGGAGATCATCTAGTCCAACCCTTTGCTTGAGCAGGAGCGTCTATGCCATTTTAGATCATTTTAGACCAGTGTGTCAACTCGCAAAGCATCCCTGGCCTGCTTGGGAGTTGCTATAGGCCAGGGGAGATGGGAAACTGCAAAATGGCAGCCAAAGACAGATGCACATTCCATGCTTATCTTTCTCAAGGCTGTATCCCAGGGTTACCTACAGCAGCCAGAGAGGAGTGACCTCTACAACCTGTGAAATTGCTCTGTTAGCAAATGTGATTGATGACACACCCTGGGGGAAGGGAAACAGGGAAGGGAAACAGGGTCATAATTGGGGCGTAAATTACGTAGGGGCAGAGCTGGCTTCACTTGGGAACATGCCGACATGAAGCTCCTAATAAATAACTGAATTTCTTTTGAAGATTGGCTCGAGGGTCATGATTTAATTAGGGCATCCATTGGAACCCTGACACAATGGCTGTCCAGTCTCTTCTTGAAAGCCTTCAGTGATGGAGAACTCATAACTTCTGAAGGCTAGTCATTCCACTGGTTAATTGTTCTCAGTGTCAGGAAATTTCTTAGTTCTAGGTTGGTCCCTCTCCTTGATTAGTTTCCATCTGTTGCTTTTAAGAAGGCTGATTACATTGGATCTGTTAGTACACAATTTAACTAAAGACCGAGAGATGTTAGTGAGGCTTCTAAAATTCAAAGATATGATAGGAATGGAGCTATTTCTAACCCAAGAAAACACATTAAGAGTTTCTTATGAGCAAATATGAATCAATTAGCCAATCACTGAGTCACCAGTTGCTGCCACAGTTACACAAAGAATTGATTTTAAAGAAATCTGTCACACTCTTCAGATGTGCAAGAAAAATACATTCAAGCTAGTAATATGGTTTATCGCACCTTTCTGAATTAAAATGTCTTCTCAAATCCTCAAATCGAGCGAATAAATAATGCAGAGAATTTTGCTGGCAATTCCCTCCCGCCAAGCAAGTTGGAATGATGAAAAGCCAAAGGATCCTTTTGAAGGTCAGCAGGCTGGCAACCCATATGGATTTTGACCTGGGGAAAAACTATCTACATCAGGGGTGTCAAACTTAAGGCCCATAGGCTGGATCCGACTAGGCTTCCCCAGCAGCATGAAGCCGAGTCCTCGTCCCGAGGACTCGTCCTTTTATTTAATTTATAGTGAATTCCTCTCCAGCAAAATCTTTCCTCTCCCACAGTCTTTCAAGATAGTTCACAATTACCGACCTTTATCAGGCTTGGAGTGTGGCCAGGCCGATATCTTTCAGACTCCACACTGTTGTTGTGGCCCCGTCCTCTGAGCCTATCCCATTGGAGGAAGGAAGCTCTGAGCATGAGGAAGAGGAGCCAGCCAGATCTCCCAGCCCCTCCCCCCTCTGGCACCGTCTCAGGTGCCAGCTGAAAGAAAGCAAAGTAGTGGGGAAACAGGTGTCTCAGATGAGAGTGAGGGAGAGACGTCATTCCTGGACGCACGTCAAAGAAGGCGAGATAAGCGCTTACAGCAGCTGAGGAGACGTACGAGGGAATAGACCTGAGTCACTGGACTTGAGTCACAGGACCAATGAGTCACTGGACCACACCCAGAGACTATATAAGACAGGGTGGTGGTTAATGATCTCTGTGACGAACAAAACTCAATCTGGTAGTCATTGGAGCTAAAAGAACGGATTTTGGCAAAGCTACGTATGTGATTTTCTTTCTGTGAACTATTAAAGCACTTGGCAGACGGTGTGCATATCGCTGCCAAGTTAGAGATAAGAACTGGTGTGTGCCAAGTGCTTCTTTAACCCTTGACTGGCTGTGTTTTTGTGGGTATCTGTAGAGGGGGACAGATCAACTGTAACCGACAATACTTGACAAGAATACAGGAACAGATCTTCACCCAAATGAACTAATTGTCTCCTGCAAACTCCACTCCTCTTTCGCTCCTCTTTTATCCCTCTGGGAGGGGCCATTCATCGTCCACCTGTGGCCTTACTCCTAAATCGACCCTTGTTCCTTAGCTGTTCTCTTCATCTGGCAGCTCTGCACACGCGCACACTGGGAACAGGATCCAGCTGCTCATTTGCCTCACTGATGTCTGACTCCGAAGGCAGCTGATAACTAGCATACTGCTGTGGCCTCCTCTCTGCCTCCGATGCAGAGCACACGTCAGAGCCTTCCCCAGACTCCAGGACTGGCCCATGTTCCTCCCCAACTTCCTCAATGTCCGAATCTGCTGCCAGATCCACGGGCCACAACACTGGCCTGCAATGTGGTCAGATTTGGCCCGTGAGGCCATCCTGCTCTACCGATGTGAAGAGGAAAGATCGGGCCAGCGTGGCTTTGGTCTGGTCTATCCAATGTGAAGAGGAAACGTGCCAGCAGTTTGGGGAGTGGCGTCAAGCTGGCCACGCCCACCATTTTGCCACGCCCACCCATTCGGCCATGCCCCCCATCCCCCTCTGAGGTCAACCACAGCCCTGATGTGGCCCTCCATGAAGTGGATACCAACTAGATGGCAATTTCAGCATCCAGCGTGAGTCTCCGAATAAAAGTCCAGGATCAGTTCTTTTCTGAAAAGCTTCCTGTTTATTGAATACATTGCATGGTAATAATCAGAAATCAGAATCAGAATGGAGCTGGAAGGGACCTTGGAGGTCTTCTAGTCCAGCCCCCTGCTCAAGAAGGAGATCTGGCGAGGTAAAACTAACTCTGAAATTCTCAGGCAGCAGTTTATTTTATTTATTTATTTTATTTATTAAATTTCTATACCGCCCTTCTCCCGAAGGACTCAGGGTGGTGTACAGCCACAGTAAAATAACATAAAATACAAAATTTAAAAGCAATTTAAAACAAATTAAATATTTTGGGCCCCGCAATTAAAAACCCCAAAATTTAAAACACCCAGTCCCAGATTCTTATGCAGCCAGTCCAGCCTGTTGGAAAAGGAAAGTCTTAAGGGCACGGCGGAAAGTACGCAGGTCGGGGATCATACGTATCCCCGGGGGCAGTTCATTCCAGAGGGCGAGTGCCTCCACAGAGAAGGCTCTCTCCCTGGAGGTCACCAATCGACATTGCTTGGCCAACGGCACCCTGAGGAGCTCCTCTCTGTGGGAGTGTATTGGTCGGTGGGTGGCAGAAGGCGGTCTCGTAAATATCTGGGTCCTAAGCCATGGAACGCTTTAAATGTGGTGACCAGCATCTTGAATCGCACTCGGAAGACCCCCAGAAGCCAGTGTAGCTTGCGCAGGAGAAGTGTCACATGGGTGCATCAGGTCGCTCCCATAATCACCCGCGCGGCCGCATTCTGGACCAGTTGGAGCCTCCGAGTGCTCTTCAAGGGGAGCCCCATGTAGAGACCGTTACAGTAGTCCAGACAGGACGTGACGAGGGCGTGAGTGACCGTGCGCAGGGCGTCCCGGTCCAGAAAGGGACGCAACTGGTAAATCAGGCAAACCTGATAGAAAGCCCCCCTGGCCACAGTCGTCATATGGTCTTCTAAAGACAGCCATGCATCCAGGAGGACACCCAGATTGCGAGCCCTCTCTGAGGGGGCCAAAATCTCACCCTCAATAGCCAGCGATGGAACCAGCTGGCTATACCGGGATGCCGGGAGCCACAGCCACTCCGTCTTGGAGGGGTTGAGTCTGAGTCTGTTTCTCCCCATCCACTTCACAGTATTAAACAATGATTTTCCCAGCCAAATCCCCAGGCTCCCACGTAGACCATGCAAACAAGCTCTCGTTGTTATGGGAACCATCTGCCTTCTTCTTCACACCTGTTAAGGCATCCTTGAAAAGTTTCCAGACTCTCACAAGCTTCAGTGGGACTATAGAACTTTTGTTTCTCCAACTCACCCATTCGTAATCAACACCTCACCACCACCCCCTTAGTCTAATGACAAGTTGAAACAAAGAGGCACACAGCTGCCAATGTTTCACTCTTGACAGTCACATAACAACAGCAATAGCACTTAGATTTATATACCGCTTCACAGTGCTTTACAAGACACGCTAAGGGGTTTACAGAATCAGCATATCGCCCCCAACAATCTGGGTCCTCATTTTACCCACCTCGGAAGGATGGAAGGCTGAGTCAACCTCCAGCTGGTCAGGATAACCAATCAATTAAGCACAAATTTTATACAGCTAAACTATTATTTAAAAAGTAGAACATAAAAACAAATAAAGAAAAAAGAAGGAATCCATAAAACACAACGTTTCCTTCCGTATTTGTTTCAAAGGATAAGCTGGGACCAAGAGATACTTTAAAGGTAAAGGTTCACCTCGCTATTAGTTTCCGAATCTAGGAGGCGGCACACATCTCTGTTTCAAAGCCGAAGAGCCAGCGCTATCTGAAGACGTCTCTGTGGTCATGTGGCCAGCATGATTCAAGGCCAAAGGAGCACAGAACGCTGTGACCTTCCCACCAAAGGTGGTCCCTATTTTTCTACTTGCATTTTTTACGTGCTTTCGAATTGCTAGATTGGCAGAAACTGGAAACAAGTAACGGGAGCTCACTCCGTTATGCGGCACTAGGGATTCGAACCGCCAAACTGCTGACCTTTCTGATCGACAAGCTCAGCGTCTTTTTTTTTTAAATTTGATTTATATGCTGCCCTTCTCCGGAGACTCAGGGCAGCTTACAATGCATTAAGCAACAGCCTTCATACTTTTATATATTTATACAAAGTCAGCTTATTGCCCCCACAATCTGGGTCCTCATTTCACCTACCTTAGAAAGGATGGAAGGCTGAGTCGACCTTGAGCCTGGTGAGATTCGAACTTACAGTAATTGCACACAGCTGATGTTAATCACGATGCTTTAGTCCGCTGAGCCACTAGGCCCTTGTCTTAGTCACTGAGCCACCGTGAGCCCCTAGAGATATTTTAAGACACCCCAAAAGATGCCAGAAAGCCAACAGGATAACAATTAAAAAATAAAGGCTAAGTAAACTATCAATAGTCACTATCAATAGTTGCAGAGAATTAGGAGTGACAGGAATCACTCCTCACTGTCAAGAGTTCTATGAAATGAAAATCTACGTTTTATTTTCCAGTTGTATACTTGGATGGAGATTTAAGTTATTTTTTTTTAGCATGAGTTCTTTGAATTTTGCTAAGCCGTTTTTACACTTTTGTCTATCTAAGAGGCAAACATGCCCAATTTAAATGCAAGTTAAAAGATTTTTTTCCTCAGAAGGATAGAAGGCTGAGTCAACCTTGAGCCTGGTGAGCTTCGAACTGCCAAATTGCAAGCAGCCGGCAGTCAGCAGAAGTAGCCTGCAGTACTGCACTCTGACCACTGCGCCACCACGGCAATTATGGACTCATTGATTATGGACTCATTGGTCTTCCAAAAAAAGTCAATCGAAGGTTCGTTAACTTGTACAATCCACACCTACATAATAAGTTCTGGAAAACAGCATTCTAGGTGGGAATTATGGAATCCGAATTCCCACACACCTGGAGGGAAGACTCATGGACTGACTCATTGACTGCCCACAGCTGCCCATCTCACCAAAGACAGACATAGAAAAGGGGCAAAAGAATCACGTGTAAAGTAGGCTGGAAGCGAATTAGACATCAGTTTCCCATATAAGGACATTTTTTTACACACAATCTGTGCCAATTTGAATCCAGGCTTAGAATTCTGTGGGCCTACAGATCAGTTATTTTGGCAGGTGAATGCATTTATTTTTGGCTGACTTACTTATCTGAAACATTTGAATAGCCACCCATTTCAAACAACTCTCGATGGCTTACAACCAGCACAATAATGTGAAACTAACTTGGCTGCAATCCAATTTGCTAATCCTCCCTCCCTCCCTCTTTCCCTTCCTTCCTCTTAATTCCTTCTTTCTTTCTTTCTTACCTACCTACTTACCTATCTATATTCCTATTTTCCCTCTTAATTCCTTCCTTCCTTCCTTCCTACCTACCTACCTACCTATATTCCTATTTTCCCTCTTAATTCCTTTCTTCCATCTTTCCTCTTGATTCCTTTCTTCCTTCCTTCTTACCTACCTTACCTAACTGTATTCCTATTTTCCTTCCTTCCTTCCTTCTTTCCTCTTAATTCCTTCTTTCCTTCTTTCCTACCTAACCTACCTGTATTCCTATTTTCCCTCTTAATTCCTTCCTTCCTCTTAATTCCTTCCTTCTTTCCTTCTTTCTTCTTAATTCCTTTCTTCTTCCTTCCTACCTACCTTACCTACCTGTACTCCTATTTTCGCTTAATTCCTTCCTTCCTTCCTTCTTCCTTCTTAATTCCTTTCTTCTTCTTTCCTACCTACCTTACCTACCTGTACTCCTATTTTCGCTTAATTCCTTCCTTCCTTCCTCTTAATTCCTTCCTTCTTTCCTACCTACCTGCCTGTTTACCTACCTATATTCCTATTTTCCCTCTTAATTCCTTCCTTCCTTCCTTCTTTCCTTTTAATTCCTTCCTTCTTTCCTTCTTTCCTTCCTTCCTTCCTTCCTACCTACCTATATTCCTATTTTCCCTCTTAATTCCTTTCTTCCTTCCTTCTTTCTTCTTAATTCCTTCCTTCTTCCTTCCTACCTACCTGTATTCCTATTTTCCCTCTTAATTCCTTCCTTCCTCTTAATTCCTTCCTTCTTTCCTTCTTTCTTCTTAATTCCTTTCTTCTTCCTTCCTACCTACCTGTATTCCTATTTTCCCTCTTAATTCCTTCCTTCCTCTTAATTCCTTCCTTCCTCTTAATTCCTTCCTTCTTCCTTCCTACCTACCTATATTCCTATTTTCCTTCTTAATTCTTTCCTTCCTTCCTGTCATTTTTATTCTTCTTCTCTGCACTTTTTCTAAGGGCTCAACATCTTTTTTGTATTATGTTCTATCTGTCTCTCTCATTTTTTTGGCAGGAGACCAACGCACCTAGCCATTTCCATTTCTTTTTTCCTTTCTTTCTCTGTACAGGTAGTCTTCGACTTACATCCACAGTCGAGCCCAAAGTTTCTGTTGTTAAGTGAGACCTTTGATAAGTGAGTTTTGCACCCATTTTACAATTGCCATGGTTGTTAAGTGAATCACTGCATTTGATAAATTTGTAGCCTGGTTGTTAAGTGAAACTGGCTTCCCCGTTGACTTGGCTTGTCGGAAGGTCGCCAAAGGAGATCACATGACCTGGGGACACAGCAATGATCATAAGTATGAAGCAGTTGCCGAGCATCTGAATTTTGATCACATGGTGATTCAAGCTGCAAGTAATTTGAATAATTGTCATAAGCCACTTTTTTCAGTTGCTGTTGTAATTTTGAACAGTCACTAAATGAACTGCTGTAAGTCAAAGGACTATCTTTATAGAGTTGGGTAGTTGCTGTGGTCCGCCAGCAGCCTGCGGAGCTGGCAGCAGAATCAGAGAGTGAGGAGGCTGGGAAGGAACATGGGCCAGTCCTGGAGTCTAGGGAAGGCTCGGATGAGGGCTCTGCGTTGGAGGCAGAGAGGGGACCAGGGCCATCTGGGAGTTATGTGCTGACTCCGGAGCTTCCAGAGTCTGACATCAGCGAGGCAGAGGAAGAAGGGGAGCCAGTTCCTAGTGTGCGCATGCACAGAGCTGCCAGAAGGCAAGAACAGTTAAGACAAAAGGGATGACTCGGGAATAAGGCTTGGAGATGATTGGCCCTTCCCATAAGACATAAAGGAGGAGAAAAGGCACGTGAGCCTTTGCAGGAAGCAACTTTCTTTGTGCTGGTCGGTTTAAATTCTGAAGCTCCATTTTGACACTGTGCTCCGTGTGGCCTTGCAAAGCTAATTGCCAATTAGGTCCTTGGCAGCATAACTGAGCCTGAGTGGCGTAGGAGGCTAATGCCTCCTACTAAGGCAGCATTTAACATCCAGCTGCCTGCAATTACACCAGTTCGAAACTCCCCAGGCTCAAGGTTGACTCAGACTTCCATCCTTTCTAAGGTGGGTAAATTGAGGACCCAGTTTGTGTGGCAATAAGCTGACTTTGTATAAATATACAAAAGTATGAAGGCTATTGCTTAACGTATTGTAAGCCGCCCTGAGTCTCTGGAGAAGGGCGGCATATAAATCAAATTTAAATTACATTTAAAAAATTTAATTAAAAAAAATTAAAATTAAAATTAAATTAAAAATTTTTTTTAAAAAAGGGAGATAAGGGTGGGTGCTTATCAGCTTTATCCTGAAAGACTATGGCAGACTTCTGTCGGACTCTTTACAAACTATTTGCGACTCATCTGTGAATGAACAGATTGAGAATGAATGAGCAGAATTCACAGCCATGATATACACTTTTGTATATCTTGTTTTTTCTATGGTGATAATTTTTGTATATCTTGTTTTTTTCTACCAGTTTCACTTTTCTTCTTCTTTATACTGCAACTGCTATTCTAACAGCAAATCCTTCATAAAAGTTATTGCATGACATTCTTGATTAAATTATCTTTCCATTGATATATAATTTTAAGGTACTACTCCAAAAAAGAAAAAAAAGTGGTGTTATTAGCTAGTTTTAGAAAATTCACTTTTCCCAAAAGGTTTCCACAATTTTGGCCACTACTGTAGGCAGAGTCTGAAAGATGGGCCTCCTGCATTGAAACCAATCCAATTTTATAAAGTGAGCTGTCCAAGGTACTTAATGTCTATAGAGATTCTCCGTCATCCAGATCATGCTGGTCCCAGAAGTGCTTTTTCAAGAAGCAGCTGGATTTTCTTGGTTTTCTTTGAAGACATTTCACTTCTCGTTCAAGAAGCTTCTTCAGCTCCCCACCATTCAGTCAGAACTAAAGAAGCTATAGCGAGGATATGCCTATTTTCTAGAATGCAGGAAGCCACGGTGTACAGTAGGGGCCAAAATTGTGGAAACCTTTTGGGAAAAGTGTATTTTCTAAAACTAGCTAATAACACCACTTTTTGGGGGAGGGAGTAGTACCATAAAATTATATATCCATGGAAAGATAATTGAATCAAGAGTGTCATGCAATAACTTTTCTGAAGGATTTGCTGTTAGAAAAGCAGTTACAGTAGAAAGAAGAAAAGTGAAACATGTAGGAAAAATGAGATATACAAAAATGATCACCGTGTCAGTTAATACTTAGTTGAGTAACCTTTAGCATGTATGATGGCCTTACAACGTCTTCCCATGGAGTGAACCAAGTCTTTTAGTTCTGCAGCTGTTCTAATGCGAAACCAAGATGGAATGATGGCTTCAATTAACTGGGTTTTATTGCTGGGTCGCTTCTGACTAACCAGTTTCTTTAGTTGGCTCCATCGATTTTCAATTGGGTGAAGGTCTGGGCTATTCCCAGGCCATTCCAGCAGTGGAATAGGATTATCTTGAAACTCAAAAAAAAAAAAGTGGTGTTATTAGCCATCAGTTTCTACAATTTTGGCCACTACTGTACCTTTTGTTCTTTCTACCTTGATATTATCAATAACGACAGGTCAGTTACTCCACAGAATACAGTGTTGCCAGACCCACTAAGCCTCACCTTTAAGGAGAGCCATCCTGAAACACAGAAAGGACAGGAGAAGAAAACACCAACCCTATGATTACAAATCCTCAGGTCTGGTTTTAGCAAACACAATGTTTATTAGGCTGTCAACTGATTAGATCTCTTCCCTGGAGGGACGGGAGATGATGGTGCTTTAATCAGACAGGGAATGAATGAGAGATCATTATGAAGTGCAGTATTTGAATTGCAGATGAATGTTTGAATGTGTGTGTGCGTGCGTGTGCGAGAGAGAGAGAGACAGAGAGACAGAGGGAGACAGAGAGAGACAGAGACAGAGAGAGAGACACAGAGAGAGAGAGACACACAGAGAGAGAGAGAGACAGTGACAAAGACAGAGAGAGAGAGACAGAAAGACAGAGGGAGACAGAGAGACAGAGACAGAGACAGAGACAGTGACACACACAGAGAGAGAGACAGTGACAAAGACAGAGAGAGACAGAGAGAGAGAGACAGAAAGACAGAAGGAGACAGAGAGACAGAGAGAGAGAGACAGAGACAGAGAGGCAGAGACAGAGAGAAAGAGAGACAGAGACAGAGACAAAGAGACAGAGAGACAGAGAGAGACAGAAAGACAGAGGGAGACAGAGAGACAGAGACAGAGACAGAGAGACAGAGGGAGACAGAGAGAGAGAGAGAGAGAGACAGAGACAGAGACAGAGGGAGACAGAGAGACGGAGACAGAGACAGACAGAGAGACAGAGGGAGACAGAGAGAGAGAGAGAGAGAGAGAGAGAGAGAGACAGAAGGAGACAGAGAGACAGAAAGACAGAGAGAGACACAGAGAGAGAGAGAGACACAGAGAGAGAGACAGAGACAGACAGAGAGAAAATGCATTTATTCCAGTGGTTCAGCCGGTTCTATCCAGATTGCATTAACCGGTAGCTATGCCCACCTGCCTGGATGTAATGCATGACTATTGCACATGCACAGAAGGCTGTGCACATGTGCAGAGGTGGCTTGTCACGTTTGCGAACCGGTAGAGAAGGTAAGTGAATCTCACCTCTGATTCACTCCCATTGCCCATACATTTTCAGCCATCAAACCAACAAGTGACATAATCATAGCAATCCGGAGAGGTGGAGGCGGGGGGGAGAGGGGCAATCTACCCAGAGAGTGATTGTATCTTTCTTTTCAACAACAGCCTGGTTTGGCTAGTCTAGAGAAAAAGAAGGACTGGGGGGTGGGGGGGATATGATAGCAAGATTCCAATATTTGAGGAGCTGCCACAAAGAAGAGGGGTTCAAATTATTCTCCAAAGGCACCAGAGGGCAGGATAGGAAACAATGGTTGGAAACTAATCAAGGAGAGAAGCAACCTGGAATTATGGAGAAACTTTCTAATAGTGAGGACAATTAACCAGGGGAACAGCTTGCCACCAGAAGTTGTAGGGGCTCCATCACTGGAGGCTTTTAAGAAGAGATTGGACAGCCACTTGCTGGAAAAGTATAGGATCTCCTGCTCGAGAAGGAGGTTGGACTAGAAGACCTCCAAGGTCCCTTCTTTGTCCAATCTCACTTGGCCAATAAAGAATAATCTGTCCTGTCCTGTTTTGTTCCGTTCCGCTCCTCTTCATTCTTTCCTGTTGTTCTGTTCCATTATTCTACTCTACTCTACTCTACTCTACTCTACTCTACTCTACTCTGCTCTGCTCTGCTCTGCTCTGCTCTGCTCTGCTCTGCTCTGCTCTGCTCTGCTCTGCTCTACTCTACTCTACTCTGTAATTCTACTCTACTCTACTCTACTCCACTCCACTCCACTCCACTCAGTGGTGGGTTGCTCCCGGTTCTGTCTGGTTCTATAAAACCAGCAGTAAAACGGCAGAAGGCTCCGCCCACCCACCACAATGTCGTCATGGGTGATCTGCGCATGTGCAGAAGTGCATGCGCTCCCACTGCGAACCAGTAGTAAAAGTAAGTTGAACTCACCCATGACTCCACTCCACTCCACTCTCCACACTCTACTCTTTCCTGTTTTGTTTTGTTCTTCCATTATTCCACTCCAGTCCAGTCCAGTTCATTCTTTCCTGTTCTGTTCTATTCTATATTCTATATTCTATATTCTATATTCTATATTCTATATTCTATATTCTATATTCTATATTCTATATTCTATATTCTATATTCTATATTCTATATTCTATATTCTATATTCTATATTCTATATTCTCCTCTCCTCTCCTCTCCTCTTCTGTTCTCTCCTTATTCCTTTTCTATTCTATTCTGTTCTGTTCTGTTCTATTCTATTCCCTCTTCATTCTGTTCTGTTCTGTTCTGTTCTGTTCTAGGCTAGGCTAGTCTAGTCTAGCCTATTATCGTAGTCTTCAAGGCATCTTCAAAGAAGTTTCCAATTTTCCGTCTTCTACATGCTTGGTTTAAGCCAGGGTCCTCTCACCTTGTCAAATTTAAGACTTGTGGACTTTAACTCCCAGAATTCGTCAGCCAGAATCAGCCAGAATCTGCATTGCTGGCTGAGGAATTCTGGGAGGTGAAGTCCACAAGTCTTAACATTGACACAGTTGGAGACCCTCCCCTGCTTTAACAGATTAACATAGTTGGAAGGGACCTTATAAGTCATCTAGTCCAACCCCCTGCCTAAGCACGAGACCCTACACCATTTCTGACAAATGGCAGTCCAATCTTTTCTTGAAAGCCTCCAGCGGTGAAGCTCCCACAACTTCCGAAGGTTAAGCTAAACCTCGTACTGAATAAATCCCACCTTTTTGGACTGCTTCTTTAAAGCACTGCTGTAGAGGCATGACGAACAAGCATCGTCTCTTGCTCTGATTTCTTCCCAATTCGTCTTATCAACTCTCGGTATCAAAACTATTTCCCCAGTTTAAAAAAGATTGCCAGTTCATTGCGCCATCTTGTGTTCCATCATAGTATGGCAGGGACGAAGGCTTCGGGGAAGAAAAGAATTTGCCCCAGGCTAATAAACCCTGATTCTTTTTTTTTTGCTTTAAATTCATCCAGATTGCAAATGGTGCCGCTTGGGGATCCATGTAGCCCACCAGCAACTCTTCTGCAACTCACAGAGGAAACTCCTACAGAGCTGCCCTCCTCAGGGTGCCGTCGGCCAAGCAATGTTGGCTGTCAGCCCCCAGGGGGAGAGCATTCTCTGTCGGAGCACCGACCCTCTGGAATGGTCTGCCCACCGAGCTCAGGATAGCCCCCGACCTCCCCTCCTTTCGCCGCCAACTGAAGACGTGGCTGTTCCATCAAATAATCTGATCCGTGGGGTTGGTACAATGCAATAATTTTAATATGTTTTAATGGGAGTTTTAATTTGAATTAACACTGTGATTTATATTGTTGACTGCTGTTTGTAAGTCTACCCTGAGTCCTTCGGGAGAATGGCGGTATATAAATCACAATAATAAAATAAATAAATAAATAAAGTCAGGTCACTCATTTGAATTCCAGTATCTGTTTTGTGTCCCAGAGAGGCTCCAAAATAGGTGGGACTGACAATTGAAAGAGGTTTTCATGCCTTGGCTTCTTTAAGGAGTAAAATCAGGGATGAGCTGCTAGGGGTTCGGGAGAACCTCTAGCTAAGATTCTATGCAGTTTGGAGAACCCCCAAATCCCACTCCTGGCTGGCCCTGCCCCACCCTGTCCCGTCCCTCCCAGGAGTCCCTACGTGGCCTGATTTGGATACAGGTAAGTGCAGGGCACACATGGAGTCTTGGGGAGGGTGAAAAACAGGCCTACTGGAAGTTTGGGAAGGCTGGAAATGGGCTGGAAGGCTGGAAAGAGAACCAAGAGCAATGTCAACTCGCAAAGCATTCCTGGCCTGCTCTTGAGTCGCCATAGGCAAGGGGGATGGGAAAACAGCAAAGCAGCATGGCAGCCAAAAACAAAAGCACATTCCAGACATCTCTCTCTCAAGGCTGTCTCACAGAGTTACCCACAGTGGCCAGAGGGGAGTGATCTCTACAATCTCCGAAATTGCTCCGTTGGTGAATGTGACTGATGACACTGGGGGGAGGGGGGAAACAGGGTCAAGTTTTGGTCATAAATTACATGGGGTCAGAGTTGGCTTGACTTGGAACTTTCCGACATGAAGCTCCTAATAAATAATTAGATTTCTTTTGAAGCTTGGCTCGAGGCTCACAATTTAACTAGGGCATCCGTCAGAACCCTGACAAGCAACACATGAAGTTACTTAAGAGTAGTTGTCTTGATTGTTGTTTGCCTATAGACAGAATCTTGCCAGACTAAAGCAACTGTTTGCATAACTACATATATACTCTGGGTAAAGCTAGGGAAAAGCTAAGAAGGATCTGTTTGAATCCTCTTTCCGCCAACCAAACTTTCCAAACTCCACTGTCTCTTTATCCTCTGAAAAGCAGCCCCCCCCTCCAGGGAATCCAGACTACATTCCACCACAATATCCAAGAAATGGCAGACTGTTAAGACCTTGTACGCCTCAGGCTAAGGTTTACATCTGATGCTCCAACAAAGGATTATAAGTAACCAGACAGGAATCACTTTATAAGAGTCTTTTTCAGCTAGTTGCTGATTGCCACCAGCAGCACCTGTGCTCAGCTTGCTATTCTAAATTCCAGTGGCAGAGATTCACCGTTCCTACTTCTGAACTGTAATAAGCACTAGAGTCCAATGATACCACCACATCTATCAAGATGTCAACCAAGGTACTGCCACAAGAGTTTCTGGAGCAAGGAATCGATCAGGATGAATCACTATGTCCCTTCCAGCTCTATTCCGATCAACTGACTGATTGATTAATAGAACACAAATATTTCTCCTGCAGAGAGAAAGCACTCCCTACTTTATAGATTTGTGACACGGACCATTTTGTATGCAGCTGTAGCTCAGATACTTTGGCCACCCAATGAGAAGAGAGGACTCCTTGGAATAGACCCTGACGCTGGGAAAGATGGAAGACGATAGGAGAAGAGGACGGCAGAGGATGAGATGGCGAGGTAGTGTCATTGACACAGCGAACATGAATTTGGGCAAACTGTGGAGGCAGTGGAGTAGTGGTGGGATTCAGCCGGTTCAGGTCAGTTCAAGTGAACTGGTTGTTAAATTGCTGGTTGGCTCCGCCCCTTCCTGCCCCATCCCTTTCAGGAGTCCCCACGCACCCCATTTTGGCTCCCAAGTAAATGCAGGGAGACCTTCTAGGTCCAAAACAGGGTACAGGGGATGTGCAGTGTGCGGTGTGCCCCCCCCCCCCACTCATCCCTATAGTCTGTTTTTACTCCTAGGAGGCTGCAGAGAGGCCTACTAGGTCAAAAATGGGAAATGGGGGGGGGGGAAATGCAGCGCGCCCTCCTCCTGCATCCCATTTTTGTTCCCAGGAGGCTACAGGGAGGCCTATTAGGCCCAAAATGGGGCATGGGGTGAGTGTGTATGGCGTGGTCGCCCCATGGCCCGTTTTTGCTCCCAGGAGACTTCAGGGAGGCCTACTAGGCCCACAATTTTTGCTCCCAGGGGGTGCAGGAGGCCGAGTGCCACCTGTCACACTCCCTGGCCATGCCCACCACGGCTGGGCCCACCCAGCCAGTCATTAGGGCAGAGAACTGGTTGTTATATTACTTGAACCCCACCACTGTAGTAGAGGATGGAATGGGAAGAAGGGGACAGGTCTGCTGTGGTCCATAGTACACCAGAAGTGACGGAACCCCAAAAAACTGTTGTGCATGAACTTTAATAACTTCAACGTTACAACCCTTGCCAGATGTCCTCAAAGGCCAACTACCCACCAAACCTGTTGAGGCTGCAACTCCCAGAATCTCCCAACAGCTCGGAGTTTGCAATCCAAGCCCTACCTGGAAAGCATCAGCTAGAGGTAAAGGAAGTCAAATGCACCACTATGCATAGGAAGGGAACAGACATTTGTACCCATAGCTTAATCTTTTAAGTTACAGATAAAGATTGCATCGAAACTCTTATCATCTTTGTCATCATCACCACCACCACCACCACCACCACCACCACCACAGTCCTCGTGTTTTTCCCATAGGTGCAGAGTCCTCTTGCATTAAAATTCTTGTCTTTTCCAAACTCAAGGACTGACAATAGGATCGAATGATGTAACCCACAAGAGATCTGATGGGGGTTAAAGTAGCCACCACAAAGAACAATAGGATGAGCCTTAGAAACCCCACGTTCTCCAGATGTTACTCAGCTCCACTTTGCACATCTGTTAGGATATGGTGTAAGCCTAACAGGCTGTCCAGGCAATATATGTGTTCTATGACTTTAACATGGATATGTATTATGCGACTTTAAGTTTTTACTGCTGTATCAATGTAATGCTGAGTCATGCTGTAATTAGATAATCACTGGTTGTAAACGTATTTAAGAAGGGATCTGTAATGTAGTCAGTTGATGATATGCTACCATTGTGTGAGGAGTTGCTACCATTGTGCTATCATTGTGGATGGATCTGCTACCATCGTGGTTTGTTACCAGAGTGAACTTGTTATTCTAACCAACTACTGTTTGTATGATAAGAAGATCTTTGTATCACGGGATTGATTTAACTGGCAAAGACTTGGATTGTTTAAAAGACTAGGAGATTATTTTTTCACTATAAAGTAAACTTTTGATAAACCAGTTTGCACATCTCTTATTCATTGATCTCAGCAACGTTTCTCTGTGTTCTGCTGGTTGGTAACACAACAACAATATCCTTAACAACATCCTCCCCAACCCCCATGACCTCTAGATCAGAGTGTGTCTGTCCAACTTTGGTAACTTTTAAGATCTGAAAACTTCAATTCCCAGAATACCCCCAGCAGTCATGCTGGTTGGGGAATTCTGGGAGTTGAAATCCATAGGTGGAACTCAAATACCATCAGAAGGGCCACAAGTTGTACACAAGGTTGCTTTATACAATCAGCATCTACCACAAGAAAAGAGATAATCATTCCGTATCGATTGATGAGGACAAACAAAGGACATCCTTCCTGCAATCACACCCCCTACTTAAAGTTGCGCCAGTTGCGGCCCTTTCTAGATCGGGACTCCCTACGCACAGTCACTCAGGCACTCGTCACCTCTCGCCTGGACTACTGCAATGCTCTCTACATGGGGCTCCCCTTGGGGTGCACCCGGAGGCTCCAACTGGTACAGAATGCGGCCGCGCGGGGGATTATGGGAGCGTCGGGGCGCTCCCACGTTACACCTCTCCTGCGCGAGCTGCATTGGTTGCCGGTGGAGTTCCGGGTGCGTTTCAAGGTGTTGGTAATGACCTTTAAAGCGCTCCATGGCTTAGGACCAGGGTACTTACGGGACCGCCTTCTGCCGCCAATTGCCTCCCACTGGCCGGTTCGCTCCCACAGAGAGGGCCTCCTCAGGGTGCCGTCAGCCAGACAATGCCAGCTGGCGACCCCCAGGGGGAGAGCCTTCTCTGTGGCAGCCCCTACCCTCTGGAATAATCTTCCTCCAGAATTGAGAATTATCTCCGACCTCCAGACGTTTCGTCGGGCCCTGAAAATGCATCTTTTTCAACTTGCCGGCTTAGCCTGATCCCTGCTGAATTTTTAGAATTTTTTAAAATTTTTAATGTTTGTAGAGTTGCTGCATTTTAATATTTATTTGGTTTTTTAATTCTCAGCCTAACGTATATGTGTTTTAATTTTTAACTTTTATGTATTGAATTTTTTATTTCGGCTGTTCACCGCCCTGAGTCCGTAAGGAGAAGGGCGGTATATAAATCTAATAAATAAATAAATAAATAAATAAATAAATAATAAATAAAGAACAGGTAGACCCCTATGACCAGGAAGTCTTTACCACAGCTTCAGCTGGTGCACCAGCTGCCATCTTACCTGGAGCAGGATACACTGAAGATGTCACTCAAGCTCTTGCTACCTCTTGATCTGATTAATGTTACTCACTCTGCATGTAGCTGCTCTTTGAAGATCACCCAGACACTTTAGCTGGTCCAGGGTGCAACAGCAAAGATTTCAGTACTGCCCCATTATGAATGTTCTATATGAATTACCATATTTTTGGAAGTATAATATGTACCTTTTCCCCCCCAAAAAAGAGGATGAAAATCTGGTTGCGTCTTATACTCTGAATGTAGCCCCACCCAGCTTCTCATCCAGAGGTTTCAGAGGCTGAAAAAAGCATCAGAAACGAAGCTTCATAAAAAAAGCCTCCAAACAGAGCTTCATAAAAAAAGCCTCCAAACAGAGCTTCAGAAAAAAAGTCTCCAAACAGAACTTCAGAAAAAAAGCCTCCAAACGGCTTCAGAAAAAAAGCCTCCAAACAGAACTTCAGAAAAAAAGCCTCCAAACAGAGCTTCAGAAAAAAAGCCTCCAAACAGAGCTTCAAAGGCTATTTTTCTGAAGCTGTGTTTCAGAAGCTTTCAGGGGCAGGAGGAAAAAAAATCAAGGCACAGAGCTCACAACCAAGGAACCTGTTGCTAAAATTCACCTCTGGGGACTGCTGATTGGGGGTATTCCAGGAGCCGATCCACCTGCCAATCAGCTTTTTTCTTATTTTCCTTCCCAAAAACTAATGAGCGTCTTTTGTTTGTTAAATTAGATTTGTGTGCCACCCTTTTCCGAAGACTCAGGGTGGCTTACAATGCTCCAAGCAATAGCCTTCATACTTTTGTAAATTTTATACAAAGTCAGCTTATTGCCCCCACAAACTGGGTCTTATACTCCGAAAAATATGGTAATACAGGTTTCGAAGTGCAATTCAAGATGTTGCTGCTACCTATGGAACCTCTATATCAGGGGTGTCCAACTTTAGTAACTTTAAGATCTGTGGACTTCAACTCCCAGAATACCCCAGCAGCCATGTTTTGGATCCAGATCTCTTAGAGACTTTTCCTACCCTGTTTCCCTGAAAATAAGACTCAACCGGAAAATAAGTCCTAGCATGATTTTTCACGATGCTCGTAATATAAGCCCTACCCTTCAAATACGTCCCAGTTAAGATTGTCAGCCAGATGGATGCATTTAGTACCGTATTTCCCCCCAAAATAAGACCTAACCAGAAAATAACCCCTAATGCATCTTTTGGAGCAAAAAAAATAATCTAAGACCCTATTTTCAGGGAAACACGGTAATTTCCATCACTGTTAGCTAAAAAAATAGGGAGGACCAGCTAAGGATCCACACCTAACATAAAATAAGGTGTGAAGGGATTTCTGGGTGAGTATTTTTCTGTAGCAGCCCCCTGTTTTCAATTGGCTTGCACCCAAAGAGTGCACGAACCCCACCCTTATTTCCTTCCAGAAGCTGGTGAAAATGTGGTTTTGGAGGACCGACTTAACGTGATGCCATTTCTCTAATGTTTACTTTTGCCTTTGAGACCTCATTTAATTTTGATTTGTACCTTGTTCTTCAGCTTTTGTACAAAGGCACAAAGAGGCTGGCTATTTTCAGCTGGTGCGATAAATTTTCAACGATCGCCATGAATTTAGCTTAGAAGCTGGAAAACGTAGTCTCTCCTTGACAATATCTATTCGCATCATTATGTCCTTTCTCTGCAAAACAACGCTTTTATAGAGAACAGGAACAAAACCTGTCCCTTTTATCATCAGATAAAAGATTGGTCAGAGCTTCCCCACACTCAAAACGGTTAAAACATGGACAGGTAATCCTCGACTTACAACCACAATTGAACTCAAAATTTCTGTTGCTAAATTGAGATAGTTGTTAAGTGAATTTTGCCCCATGTTATGACCTTTCTTGCCAGAGACGTTAAATGAATCACTGCTGTTGATAAGTTAGTAACAGGGTTCTTATGTGAATCTATGAGCCACGGTGGCGCAGCGGTTAGAGTGCAGTACTGCAGGCTACTTCTGCTGACTGCCGGCTGCCTGCAATTTGGCAGTTCGAATCTCACCAGGCTCAAGGTCGTCTCAGCCTTCCATCCTTCCGAGGTGGGTAAAATGAGGAGCCAAATTGTTGGGGACAATAGGCTGACTCTGTAAACCGCTTCGAGGGGGCTGGAAAGCACTTAGAAGCGGTATATAAGTCTAAGTGCTATTGCCATTGCTCTCTGGCTTCCCCGTTGACTTTCCATGTCAGAAGGTTGCCAAAGGATCACATGACCCTGGAAAACCGCAACTGTCGTAAGTACATGCCACTTGCTAAGTGTTGGAATTTTGAACACGTGGAGATGTTTCAATGGTTGTCAGTGTGAAAAGTGACTTTTTTCAGCATCGGTTGTAACTTCAATGGCCACTAAACGGATGGTTGTATGTTGAGGTCTACCTGTCCATCATTCTCATCAGGCAAGACATACCTCTATTCTTTGTGTTTTCATCTACATCAGACATTACGGTCATGAAGGAGCTTTACTGACCTTCAGAGGCGAGATGTGAGACTGTAGGACATATCCATGGACATTTTCTATCTGCGATAAGTTCTTTTCGGAAACGTGGACTAGTTCTGGACCTCTCACTTCATGGGTTAAACGAGGTAAACTATGGTCATGTGGAGCATCTTCATCTTGATAATGATACTTCTGGAAGGTAGAAGGGGAAAAAAATATGAAGGAACTGGGAGAAGAAAAACTTGAATTTTGGTCATGACAAGGTAGTTTGAAAAGATCTTTTTGAGTGGATCGCACTAATGACTAATAAAACTGCCATCAATGCAGATGCACTTCACCATGTAAAATTGCTGTCAGTCCTACCCCAACTTTGTTCTCTAGAAAAGAAAGACCCTTGACTCCAGGCAGAGTAAATGGTATACTTTTACTGAAAGTCAAGTGGACCACAATAGAGCAAAGCCAGAACTAAGTATTTGCGCGGCAAATTCCTCTGATTAACTTTACCCCCCAAGTTAGTTTCCTTCCCAGTTTCTCTCCTTTCTAGGTCCATATTTTCCAATTAATTTTGAATAAATTGTTTTGGGAACCGTCTCTTCCACAGCGGGCTAGTTAATGAGCTGTTAACTGTTACATTCTGATCTCCTGGTTTGGCTTTGACTTGTTGTCTCCGGAAAACATGATGAGGGGTCAGCTTTCCTCACCATCCAATTCCCTCCCCCTCCCCTCCATAGTCAATAGCAGACTGTCAGCTAGCATTTTGCCAGGCTCAGCGTAAGATAGCAGTTCTGACAACTCTTCTTTGCAACCATCATTCTTGGACTGCATAGTCAGTTCTCGCTATCACCAATAGGACAATGAGAAAAGGACAACTGTAAATGCCACCTCTAGGTGAAATAACCACCAGCATATTTCTTCCTCTGCATGACGCAGAGGGAAGAAAGTTAGTTGACTGTCAGTATTTCACCAGCTACCATGCCAGTACAGCTCACAACAGATCTTACAGTTCTGCCCTGTAAAACTAACATTTAGCCATTTTGCATAATCGGTTTGCATAAAAACATTTGGAACCCAACAATTTAAGAGGGGGAAAAAAAACGAGCTTTGGAATTTATGAAGCTGGTTCTAATGGAAAACGCAGCATGCTAATTCCAATGGAATCAGAAAAAACAGACAGAGCCAATTGTTCTCACCCAGCCTTAGCAACTAATGACAAGCCACTTACTTGCAAACAAACGCTTTTTCTTTCGTTTTTTAATAAAAAGTTTTTATTTTTTCTTTTAAAACAAACACGACATCATTAATCAATCATCTGGGTACAAATTTTTGTTCCTTTTTCAAACAGGGTAGGAACAGTGCAGAGGTGGGTTTCAGCAGGTTCTGACCAGTTCTGGAGAACCGGTAGCGGAAATTTTGAGTAGTTCGGAGAACCGGTAGTAAAAATTCTGACTGGCGTCATCCCCATCTATTCTCTGCCTCCCAAGTCCCAGCTGATTGGGAGGAAATGGGGATTTTGCAGTAACCTTCCCCTGAAGTGGGGTGGGAATGGAGATTTTACAGTATCCTTCCCCTCAGTGGTGAAGTGTAAAATTTGTTACTACAGGTTCTGTGGGCATGGCTTGGTGGGGGGGGGGGGTAATGTGACTGGGTGGGCGTGGCCAACTTTTTTTCTTTACTTTTAAAAACATTTTTTCTACAATCTCTTCAGCGAAAAGGTTGTAAAAAAATCCTTTTAAAAGGCTTTGACAATCCCAGCTGAGTTGCCTGATCGGCGGAGGCTTTTTTTCTTTTAAATGCCTCTGCCGATCAGGCAATTCAGTTGGGATCATCAGAGGTTTTTAAAAGAAAAAAAAGCCTCTGCTGATCAGGCAACTCAGCTGGGATCATCAGAGGCTTTTAAAAGCATTTTTTCTACAACCCCTTCAGGTTGTAAAAAAATGCTTTTAAAAGCCTCTGACGATCCCAGCTGAGCCGCACAAACATCAGAGGCTTTTTTTTTTACTTTTAAAAGCATTTTTTCCGCCAAAGAGGTTGTAGAAAAAATGCTTTTAAAAATAAAAAAAAAGCCTCTTATGATCATGCGGCTCATCTGGGCATTGTGGTGGTGGTGGGGGGGGACAGGGATTTTTGCTACCGGTTCTCCAAACCACCTACCGCCATTGCTACCTACTTGCCCGAGCCGGTCCGAACCGGGAACATTTCACCCCTGAGTACAAGTATTCAGAAACAAAACAAAAAATACCCAATGAATTTTATTTCAAGAGGAAGTCTCTTGAGATTTAATGTTAGGAATCCAGGAAGGTGATTAAAGTTTGTTACTCAATGAAACATAGACCTTCCTTCCTTCCTTCCTTCCTTCCTTCCTTCCTTCCTTCCTTCCTTCCTTCCTTCCTTCCTTCCTTCCTTCCTTCCTTCCTTCCTTCCTTCTTCCCTCCTTCCCTCCCTCCCTCCCTTCGTGCTTCCATTCATGAGAATTCTCCAAATTCTCTTTGGGGGGGGGGGAATCTTAAGTTATTCTGCATTCAAAGAATTCCCCCTCATATGCCTTTGCTTTAGTAAAGCCCATCCGTTTAATAGCTTATGGACATATCTGCTTTTTTAAAAAAAAAAATCCATCAAGCTTTCCTAAAATTGTATGTCTCTCCGTACTCCGGAACACCCAATATTTACCTTAAAATTATTCTGTGAATCCAGCCTACATCTTTCTCTCCCTTTTTAATGAAAATATGATTCCCTCTTAGGTCAAAACAAGCACAAGTAATATTAAAAGATTACAGAAAGAACTGGCGGTCTATTTAATACAGCTGGAGGTGGGTAGGGCCATGCAATGACCCAGATCTGAAATGGAAAAGATACTTGACAGAAGACGTGGGCCCCCATTGAGCTTGAAATGGTAGAAAATATTTCTGGCTTGGGTGGTAGATGTTGGCAGTAGTTTGTTCTCCAAGCTCATTGTTTAGTTTCCAAATGTTTTGTCACCAGGCTAAGTAACATCTTCAGCAGAGCTTGGCTTGAAGGACCTTGTTTCACTTCTCTTCTGCTTTTACTGGTCTTATGTGATCAGTTGGTCATGTGACCAACTGGTCACCCCATGTGAGGGTCACCTGGTAGTGAGGTCACCCCATTGAGTGTCTGGCAAGACTAGAACTCACAGTCTCTTGGTGACTGGCTAAAAGTCACCCAGCTGGCTTTCGTGCCTGAGACAAGACTAGAACTCCCAGTCTCCTGGTGACTGGGTAAAAGTCACCCAGCTGGCTTTCGTGCCTGAGACAGGACTAGAACTCACAGTCTCCTGGTGACTGGCTAAAAGTCACCCAGCTGGCTTTCGTGCCTGAGACAGGACTAGAACTCCCAGTCTCCTGGTGACTGGCTAAAAGTCACCCAGCTGGCTTTTGTGCCTGAGACAGGACTAGAACTCACAGTCTCCTGGTGACTGGCTAAAAGTCACCCAGCTGGCTTTCGTGCCTGAGACAGGACTAGAACTCCCAGTCTCCTGGTGACTGGCTAAAAGTCACCCAGCTGGCTTTCGTGCCTGAGACAGGACTAGAACTCCCAGTCTCCTGGTGACTGGCTAAAAGTCACCCAGCTGGCTTTTGTGCCTGAGACAGGACTAGAACTCACAGTCTCCTGGTGACTGGCTAAAAGTCACCCAGCTGGCTTTTGTGCCTGAGACAGGACTAGAACTCACAGTCTCCTGGTGACTGGCTAAAAGTCACCCAGCTGGCTTTCGTGCCTGAGACAGGACTAGAACTCACAGTCTCCTGGTGACTGGCTAAAAGTCACCCAGCTGGCTTTCATGGCTAAGGTAGGACTAGAACTCACAGTCTCCTGGTGACTGGCTCAAAGTCATTCAGCAGACTTTCATGGCTAAGGTAAGACTAGAACTCTCAGACTCCTGGTGACTGGCCCAAAGATATCCAGCTGGCTTTCATCTCTGTGGTGAAACTAGAATTCACAGGCTCCTGCTTTCTAGCCTGACACCTTCACCACTAGACCAAACTGGCTCTCAACTTCAAGTCATCCTGCTGATTTTTGTGTCTGTTTTGGAGAGATGAACGAGCAAAGTTGTTGATCCCTGGCATCAAGCTTAGTGGTTGAGAAGGTAGGCAAGGCTTTCTCTTGAAATAAGCCAACTTCTCCTCCCCCCCCCATAATTAGCTGCCATTGCCCTTCAATGCACGCGCCTGTGCATGCACATATCTACACACACACACACTACTGCTCACATGCTTCACAAAACAACAGGTGGAGAATAAATGATAATTACAAATCAATGCCTACTACTACCAGGGCATCGTGTGCTGCCAACCAAAACAGATATTTCAAAGCCTCTATAATTAACTCTAATAGCGCAGCACAGATTGTTCTACTGTGAGCACTTCACGGAATTGTGGCCGTTCTCGAAACAAAACTTTGTCACCAGAGAAAAAAAAAAAGAAGCAGAAACAAGAAGCCAAACAAAACTCAACTCTGTTTGTACAAAATCGTTAAACAGAAGCCGCCATGTTGCAACCCAGCCCTCCCGCTTTGGAGCTGATTATTATTATTATGACTACCGTGTTTCTTCAAAAAGAAAGCCGGGTCTTATTTCCTTTTGACTTCCGAAAAAAAAGGCTAGGCCTTCTTTTCGGAGGGTTCTAATTATTGACTCACCTCACGACGTTGGCACCGAAAACCCCACCCAGCAGGAGCCTGCTGTTAGCCCACTTCTTCTGCGACCGCTTGCCACCATTCGCATGCATCGCCCCGGCCTCCATTTCACCTTCAGATGCGTTCTGGAAAGCCCTCTGCAGCCGATAATAGAGCTCTGGATCGATCCAGAGTTCTGTTATTGGCTGCAGATGACTTCTGGCAGACATCGGAAGGTGAAACGGAGGCTGGGGCGATGCGTGTGCGAGTGGCGGCAAGCGGCCGAGGAGAAGCAGCCACAGAAGAAGGCGAGGCACGTTTAGGGGTGTGCGAGGCCTGGTAAGTAGAGCAGCTCCGCCACCCCAATCCCCACCCTAGCTTATTTTTTACCTGTGTGCCTTGCCCCACCCCCTTCACCCTAGGGTGGGTGGGGTCTTAATTAGGGCTAATTTTGTGGGTGGGGCTTAATTTGATCGCATGCGCTCAAAAACGTGGTAGGGCTTCTTTTTCTAGGTGGGTCGTCTTTTTGGCGAAACACGGTACTCGCTGACGCGTCTGCATTTATAAATAAAGATAGAGAAAGGAAGATAAAGCTGATCTGAACGCTACTCCGTTTTAAAATTTGGCTTTTAAAAATGAAAAAAACAAAAGAGTACCCACGGTGTCTCCCGCCACAATTTTGCAGTGCCCAACACAAGATTGCATCTGATAGTGAGGCGGAATGAATAATGAGGAGGAACGATAATGAAAAATGAGCCGTGAAGTCAGGACAAAATGTATGGCTCGGAAATTTCATCTGGCGAGTAGAAATGTTTAGCAAGCTTTTATGTATTTATGATTTATTTACTGAATGTATTTATTTACTTACTTATTTATTTATTATTACTATAACCATGTGCTTGTACCTTTCAATTTATATTGTTTTTACTTGTTTCCTAGTATGATTTGATAGCTTATTAGTAACCTTGACTATCACTAAGGGTTGTATCTTTTTATTCTTGATGAATGTATTTTATTCTCCTTATGTACATTGAGAGCATATACACCAAAAACAAATTCCTTGTGTGTCCAATCACACTTGGCCAATAAAGAATTCTATTCTATTCTATTCTATTCTATTCTATTCTATTCTATTCTATTCTATTCTATTCTATTCTATTCTATTCTATTCTATTCTATTCTATTCTTTAATTTATATGCTGCAAATTACCAAAGGCAACTCTAGGCAATTTACAACTGCGTTTCCCCGAAAATAAGACCCTGTCTTATATTTTTTTGAGCCCTGAAATAAGTGCTTGGCCTTATTGCCATGCACTCAAAAGCCCAATTGGGTTTATTATCAGGGGATGTCTTATTTTGGAGGAAACAGGGAATTATTCAGTAAAAAATCCATGTAAAATATTAAAAGAATAAAGATCTTAAATTTAAAAATAATTTAATTGAATTTAATTTAAAATTTCAGTTGAAAAGGTCCATTTGTAGCTGCTGATTTATAGTTTTCTCTGGAATTGGAAATTAAGTGATGATAGGATTTACGCATTCAGTGAGCATTCTATGCAAAATTTCTTTTGAGTGCTTCAAGTAACCCATGAAACTCAGTCTGAATTACAAACAATGCCTATAAATGATGAGATATATCTTAGATGAGAGAGAGAGAGACATGATAGATAGATAGATAGATAGATAGATAGATAGATAGATAGATAGATAGGAAGGTAGGTAGATAGAAAGATGATAGAAGATACATAGATAGATAGATAGATAGATAGATATAGATAGATAGATAGATAGATAGATAGATAGATAGATAGATAGATAGATAGATAGATAGACAGACAGAGAGAGAGAGAGAGAGAGAGCGAGAGAGAGAGAGAGAGAGAGAAAGAAAGAGATGATAGATAGACAGACAGATAGAAAGATGATAGGTAGATAGATAGATAGATAGATAAGTAGATAGAAAGATGATACATAGATAGATAGATAGATATGCAGACATGCACATACATATGTACAACACAGAGATGATAAATGATAGAAAGAGAGAGATCTATATCTATGTATCTATTGATCTATATCTTAGAATATCTTAGATATGGATATATATTCTGAGCAACCACGTTTAACCAGTTATAAATAATTTTGAGAAGAGCTGTCTTTATCTTCTCGTTCCCTGGACATTCTACAAAACTCCGCCAAGCAACAATCAGAACTGAGATTTGCCCAACCCTGCATTTCAAACTTCTATAAGCTCACAGTGTACAGATTTCTATCGCAACAACATCGTTCTGCATTGTTGAGTCTTTTGCTTTGCCTTGGTGTCATTTCAGGTGGAGAACACAAGATGGCAGAAGAAGCCTTGTGTTGAAGGTGATTATATTTTGACTGAAAGAAGGGGGAAAAAAGCAATCGCGGGATGAAGGGAAAGAAAAAGAACGTTTGCACTTTTCAAAAAAAGCTAATTAGATATGTATGAGAGAATGACCAAGAGATACAGAAGAGGAGGAAGAGAAAAGTTCATTTTATTTAGATGGACTTATCAGCTGAGAAAGTATCAGGTGGCCATCACGTGATCCTGGGATGCTACTACTACTACTACTACTACTTCCGTGTTGGAAGCACTGAAGTCCTTCCATGGTGAAAGGATCTGCCGGAGATATCACCGTTGCCTGTGGGACGGCTAGTTGGGGGTTCCTTTTGTATCCCTGTGAAGTTATCCATCAAGGTAAAAAGGTAAAGCTTCCCCTTGCACATATATGCTAGTCATTCCTGACTCTAGGGGGCGGTGCTCATCTCCGTTTCTAAGCCGAAGAGCCAGCACTGTCAGAAGACATCTCCATGGTCATGTGGCCGGCGCGACTCAATGCCAAAGGCACACGGAACGCTGTTATCTTCCCACCAAAGGTGATCCCTATTTATCTACTTGCATTTTTTAACGTGCTTTCGAACTTCTAGGTTAGCAGAAGCTGGGACAAGTAACGGGAGCTCACCCCGATACGCGGCACTAGGGATTCGAACCGCTGAACTGCCGACCTTTCGATCGACAAGCTCAACTGTCTTAGCCACTGAGCCACTGCGTCCCTTCATCAAAGTGGTACCCAAAATGGTACCAAGCGGTCGCCTGCTTTTGAAACGCTGTGTCGGCGGGAGCTGGAGCACATGACAGGAACTCATCCTGTCCCGGGGCAGCAACCGGATATCGAACATGAGCCTGCTGATCGACAGCCAGTGTCCTAACCTTGTGAGCCACTACGCACCTACCCTTGGGCGTTGCAATCATTGTAAACACATTCTGGTTGCCAAGTGTCCAAATTTTAATCATGTAGCTATGAGGGAGTCCTCAAGGGCCATAAGGGCAAGGACCCATCCTAAGTCACTTTTGCAGTGCCAATGAAATTTTGAACGGTCGCTAAATGAATAGTTCTAAGTCAAGGAATACCTGCGTGGAAGCGTACTTAACGATTCCTAGGCAGTGGCAACTGTAAAATCGAAACAGAGCCTGCTGTAAAAATGCATTTGGGAATCACTGCCAGGAATATCTCTCTGAAAGAGGCAGATGGATCCATTACACCCTCTGACACAATTAGATCGTTATAAGAGATGTCTGTTTTAGGCGCTGAATAGATGAGTAATGAAACCAACCCGCTAGATCCACCCAGAGTAAACTCATGGAAACCAATGAGAGATAAGTTATCATAATTATCATTTTACTTGCCTTATTTCACACCATAATGCAGTTGGAAGGGAACTTGGATGTCTTCTAGTCCAGAGTTCCCCAATCTTTCTGGGGTGATGGCCTAGAGGGGCGGAGGAGCAGGTGCTTTTACACACGCATGCACATGCACGAACGGGGTTGCAAATGCGCAACATTCACAGCAATGGTAGGACCTGCGCAGTGACATTAGGGCCCACGCGGCACTGATGGTGACACTAGCGCACTGGCCAGCCACTCATGCAGCCCAGTGACCAACAGGCCCGGTAATGGCCGATGCTCCACAGTTGGAGATAGTGGTAAAATCTGAACCGGTTTGCTACCTGTTCGCTAACTTCGCATGCATGCTATGTGTGCTCTGCGCATGCGCACCAAATGTGCAGTGCATGCACAGTGCACACCATACACGCTGCAAGTGCGGTGCATGCGCAGTGCACGCGCGAGCTGCATGTTTAAAAAGCGGTAGTTAAAAAAAGCTACGATCCGACAATCAGCTGTGCCACGCAGGTTAGCTTTCCTAGAAAGCAAGTTTTTCACATTTTGACCACATGACCATGCTCAGCGGCTGAAAGTGTGAGGGCCGGTTGTAAGTCACTTTTTAGTGCTCCTTTAATGGTCATTAAATGAATGTTTGTAAGTCAAGGACTAGCTACTGTGGGACAAGAGCAGACATCGCTGGAGGGGGCAGAGTAAAATGCATCATCAGTTTAGAATCCTTGCGTTGCCACAACAGATTTAACTCCCAGCCCCCTTGACTTCTATTGACCTTTATCTAGCGTCAATTTATTATTGACCATTAATTGACTAGTATCTTGTGATTAGTAGTCATATTGGAAGCGCCGAGGCACTTCCAGGTTAAAGGGATTAACCAGTGACATCACAATTGCCTGGAGGACATCCATTGGAGGCTCCTTTCACATACCCACTAAGCTGATCACTGAACTCTATTCCATCTATCTATTCATGGTCTCCTGCTTTCAAACAGCTGGATCAGCAGGAGTTTCAGCAAGTGATGGGAGCTCATCCCATCCTGAAGCAGCAACCAGGTCTCGAACACCAGCCTGCCAATCATCATACCAGCATCCTAACCACATGAGCCACTGTACTCCTTCTATCTTGTGAATATCTTGTGAATACATTTGAATAAATCTTCCGTGCTTCTTGTGGCCTCTCGCCCACCGGCCCCTCCATCAGCCAAATCGGAGGAGGAGGAGGAGGAGGAGGAGGAGGAGGAGGAGGAGGAGGAGGAGTCAGCATCAAGGCAATCTGAGAGCTCCGAGGGGGAAGTGGGAATGAAGCTGGTAAAGAGAGAGACAGCCTGGGCCATCTGTCAGCCCTCAAATGGAGAGTCAACAGCCCCCAGGTCTGGAGGTGGCTGATGAGGAAGAGGAGGAACAGCTGGGTCCGGCACCTGAAGCATGGATGCGCATAACGCAGAGGAGAGGAGAGCAGTGGAAATCCGTGAGCTGATCCCTGGGAAGGAAGAGCTATCACTGCTAACGAAGCCTCACCCTAGCTCTCGGGATAAAGGGAGGGGGAGGAGATGAATAGATGTAGCAGATAACTATTCATCTTCCGGACAGATGGACTCCTTAGCCTGGGGTGAGAAAGAAACTTTTTGCCGGGCTGCCAGTGCTCCTAATAAAGGAATCTTTGTTTTCACTTCAGAGAGTTCGTCGTGTTTGGGGGAGCTGGGTCAGTACAGTGCTACAACTTTACAAACAATCCTCATTCTTTGTGCCTGACCCTGCAAATGAGGAGGTAACAAGAATGAATTGTACATTTCCCAACTGATATTTCTTGCCTCTCGTCTTAAAAACAAATAAGCTTCTCAAAATGAAACCATGATCTCTGATGATTTTGGCCACTTGGGTTTATTTCTTGAAGATTTCTTCTGGGCTGATTAAACAGAAAGATATACTCATAGCTGTAAAGTTACACTTTTCATGGAAATAAGGAAATTAGTCAAAAGGGCACATCAGTGGGCTGATGTCAACTTTAAACAGGCCCTTAAAATAGTAGAGGACTGGAAGGCCTGTAGGAACATTGTCCATGGGGTCGCGATGGGTCGGACACGACTTTGCAACTAACAACAACAAAAATAGGAGAGAGAGAGAGAGAGAGAAAGAGAGAGAGAGAGAGAGAGAGATGCACACAGAAAGGCAATTTCCGTTCAATTAAAAGCCGAGCCATTCTCAATAACAAAATGCAGATCTTGATAACTTATCATTCGGCTTGAGCTCCAGAGAGACATGGAGGAGTCCCATAAACATAAAATTATAATTATTATGCTAACAAAAAGAGAAGAGATATTACAAAGGGCTTCTGTAGTAGTTGATTTTTTTTTTAAAAAAAAAGTAATTTTTTTGTAATGAATCCTCAGTGTCCCTTATTACACATTGATGCAGAAATGGGGATCTGAATGTAAGAATAATTTTATATTTGTTTTCAAAGGGTTTTCCTAATTAAATTTTAATTACAGTAATATCAGTGTTACTGTAATACAGTATTCCAATATTTGAGGGGCTGCCACAAAGAAGAGGGGGGGGGTCAAATTATTCTACAAAGCACTGAAAGGCAAGACAAGAAACAATGGATGGAAACTAACCAAGGAGAGAAGCAACCTGGAATTAAGGAGAAACTTCTTTTTTTAATTTTTTAAATTTAATTTATATGCCACCCTTCTCCGGAGACTCAGGGCGGCTTACAATGTGTTAAGCAATAACCTTCATACTTTTATATATACCTGCTTAGTAGGGCTTTCGCCCCCCCCCCCAAGCGGTGTTCTTTTTTATGCAAAGTCAGATTATTGCCCCCACAATACGGGTCCTCATTTTACCTACCTCAGAAGGATGGAAGGCTGAGTCAACCTTGAGCCTGGTGAGATTCGAACTTGCAGTAATTACAGGCAGCTGGTTTTACTTAACAATACTTAACAGTACTTAGTCTGCTGCACCACCAAGGCTCTTTTTTTTTTTTTTGTTCAGGGCCCAACTCATAGGGGTGGTCACATACTTGACCTGGTTTTTCTCTCTGGGCAGGGGTAGGAGGGGACTCTCTATTGCCCCCCTGTCATGGACCGACCATTCCCTCCTTAGACTGGACTTTCAATCCACCAACCCTTGCCGCTGGGAGGCGGAACCAGTAAAATGGTTCTGCCCAGGCACCTGATGGACCCTGAGAGGTTCCTGACGGAGCTTGGGACATTCCCTGTCTCTCAATCCCGCGACTCGGCTGAGGCACTGGTAGCATCCTGGGAACGGGCGGTGGCTGGCGCCTTGGATTGAATCGCACCTTTGCGGCCTCTGACCCGATGCAGATCCCGGGTGGTTCCCTGGTTCTCCATGGAGCTCTGGGAAATGAAGCATCGGAAAAGATGCCTAGAGGAATGTTGGAGGTCCTCCCAGTCTGAATCTGATTGAACACAGTTATGAACCCATATTAGGTCTTATCTTGTGGTGATGGAAGCGGCGAAGTGGGACCATTTTGCTGCTCTCATTGCATCTGTAGAAAACTGCCCAGTGGCCCTGCTTAGAGTGACCCGCTCCCTCCTTAATCAGGGAGTGAGGAAAGACCCCTTGCAGGGCAGAGCTGAGGATTTTATACAGTTTCTGCATGATAAAATCACTCAGATCCGGATCAGATTGGACTCCGACTGGGCGGAATCCACTTGGGAGACTGGGGTAGGCCTTGGGAGTAGCATCTGGGTTGAGTTTGACCCTGTTTCCATCGATGAAGTGGACAGGATTGTGGGTAAACTGTGTGCCTCCACGAGTTTGTTGGATCCGTGTCCCTTCTGGCTTTTTTTAGCTGCCCGGGAGGTGACTGGAGACTGGATCCATGCAATTGTCAACTCTTCTTTGAGGGAGGGGATCTTCCCTCCCTCAAAGTGGTTTGACCCCTCCTCAAGAAGCCTGCCCTGGATCCAGACTCACTTAATAACTATCGGCCCGTCTCCAACCTTCACTTTATAGCGAAGGTTGTTGAGACTGTGGTGGTGCAACAGCTCCCACAGTTCCTGGAGGAAACAGAGTACCTAGACCCGTACCGGTTGGGTTTTTGGCGCAGGTACAGCATGGAAACGGCATTGGTCGCTCTGTCGAATGATCTCTGGTGGGCCCGGGATGGAGGTTGTTTCTCCATCCTGGTCCTACTTGACCTCTCAGCGGCTTTTGATACCATCGACCATGGTATCTTACTGCAGCGACTTGGGGGGTTAGGGGTGGGAGGCCCTGTTCTACAGTGGTTCTCCTCCTACCTCTCAGGTCGCTCGCAGTTTGTATGGGTGGGGGGACCGAGATCCACCCCGAGGCCCCTAACTTGAGGGGTACCTAAGGGGTCGGTTCTCTTCCCCCTACTGTAACATCTATATGAAGCCACTGGGTGAGATCATTCATGGTTTTGGGGTGAGGTATCATCAGTATGCAGATGATACTCAGTTGTACATCTCCACCCCAGGCCACCCCGGGAATGCCCTTTCCGTGATGTCCCATTGCCTGGAGGTGGTGCGGGCCTGGATGGGGAGGAACAGACTCAGACTCAAACCCTCCAAGACTGAGTGGCTGTGGATGCTGGCACCTCGTGTTTCAGAGGTCCCATCACTTTTGATGAGACTGGAGGTACTTGACCCTGTAGAAAGGACCCACAACTTGGGTGTCCTCCTGGATTCTCGGCTGTCTCTAGAAGATCATTTGACAGCCGTGACCAGGGGAGCTTTCGCACAGGTTCGCCTGGTGCTCCAGTTGCACCCTTTCCTGGACCGAGATGCCCTTCGCATGGTGACTCATGCCCTGGTTACTTCCCGCTTGGATTACTGCAATTCCCTCTACATGGGGCTGCCCTTGAGGTACACACAGAGGCTCCAGCTGGTCCAGAATGCAGCCGCGCGGGTTGTTACGGGAGCTCCTTGTTACTCCCTTGTAACACCTCCCCTGCGTGAGCTGCACTGGTTACCGATGGTCCTCTGGATCCGCTTTAAGGTGCTGGTATAAAGCCCTACATGGCTTAGGTCCAGGGTAATTGCAGGACCATCTCCTGCCTGCCTCCCGCTGTCCTGTCCGCTCCCACAGGACTGCTCTCCTCAGGACACCGTCAACCAAACAATGTCGTCTGACGACGTCCAGGGGTAGGGCGTTCTCTGTGGGCGCCCCTGCCCTCTGGAACGATTTATCCACTGAGCTCCAGACGGCACCTGATCTCCGTTCCTTCCGTCGGGACCTGAAGACTTGGCTATTCCAACAAATGGACTGATTTAGATTCTTGGGTGTTATTATTTATTATCATTCGATCTTAACTGGTTTTAATTGGGTTTTTATTGTATGTTTTTATCTGTTTATTTGTTTTTACCTGTGTTCACTGCCCTGAGTCCTTTCGGGAGAAGGGCGGCATATAAATACTTGCAAATAAATGAATGAATGAATGAATGAATGAATGAATGAATGAATGAATAAATAAATATTTGCAGACTGCCTCCTCCCCTTTGGACATTCTGTTTCTCTGTTTAGAGAACGTTTCTGAAAAATGAAATTTCAGGGGTTATCTAGCAAATGGTATATAAATCAATAAATCAATAAATCAATAAATTTTGGCTGAAAATAGCTTTCAAGCCTATCTTCCCCTTTAATATGAAAAGACCGGCGTTGGAAGGCATGGGAATGGAACATCTGGGTCTATTTTTCTTTTGTAAATAAAAGCATTTAATATCTAGAGAGGAATTTTGACTGCTGTGGTAGATATAAAATGACACTTTTAGAGTCCTCAAACGTTACATTTGCATTTGAATGTCATCCTGGATGTGAAACAAAAAAAATGTGTTTATAACCATTTTCTCAAAATATGTGTCATATTATAGATATATGCATATATTTCTCTCTCTCTCTATCTTTCTTTCTTTTTTTCTCTTTTTCTCTTTCTTTCTCTGTCTCTCTCTTTCACTCTGACTTTCTTTTTCCTCTCCCTCTCTCTCTTTCTGTCTTTGCCTCTCTCTTTCTCTCTCGCTCTTTCTTTCATTCTCTTTTTCTCTCTTTTTCTTTCTCTGTCTCTCTCTTTCTCTCGGGCTTTCTTTTTCCTCTCCCTCTTTCTTTTCCTCTCTCTCTTTCTCTGTTTGCCTCTCTCTCTCTCTTTCTCTTTCGTTCTCTTTTTCTCTCGTTTTCTTTGTCTCTCTCTTTCTCTCGGGCTTTCTTTTTCCTCTCCCTCTTTCTCTCTCTCTTTCTCTCTTTGCCCCCCCCCCCACTCACTCACAAACACACACAAACACACACACACAATGTTGGCTCCTTCTTCCGACTTTAGAAATAACTTTCTGTTTTGGCTGTAATATGCATAAATTCCGTCCACAGATTCAGAGAATGGCAATGATGAAATGTTAACTGCTCCGTTATTTCCTGTAATTGCCAGGATAATCAAGCGAGCATTATATTGCTGAGATAATTAGGATACAGTTGGCAGGTGTCATGTCACACCAAAAACATCAGCCAGGGCTTGAATCAAGGCAAATAAGTTCCCCAGATAATAGCCCATCATTCTTCTATGCAATTCCCACCGAAATTATTTATCTGATTGATAACCTAGCTTTCTTTCCCCAGAAATTTTTCAAGCAGGCTAACGAAAATGTTACACAACCGAAAAAGTGGAAAACATACATTAAAACGGAGGTATTACATTTTGTCTTAAATGCTAAAATCAATTAACAATTTTAAAAAGATGATGTAAGATTCAGTTTCTTAATTATTTTCCAGAGAATGGAGGACAAATTCAGGCCCTGAGGGACCACAAGGAAAGTACAGAAATATATTTTCTCCCTTCTCACAGAAAGAGGTGCCTCTGGCAATATACTTAAAGGTCTTTTCCTCCAGACCTAAATACCTAGACAACTTTATACGGGGAGTCCTCGACCTACGACCACCACCGAGCCCAAAATTTTCATTGCTACGCAATAAAGTTAAGTGCGTTTTGCCCCGTTTTATGATCTTTCCTGCCACGGTTGTTAAGTGAACCGTCCCAGTTGTTAAATTAGTTTACATGGTCATTAAGTGGATCTGGCTCCCTTATGGACTTTGCTTGCCAGAAGGTCGCAAAAGGGGATCACATGACCCCCAGGATGCTTCAACCGTTATAAGTACATGCCTGTTCCCAAGCATTTGTATTTTGATCACATGACCACAGGGATGCTGCAACAGTCATAAGCAGGGGTGGGATTCAGCCGGTTCATACTGATTTGGGAGAACCGGTAGTTGTGACCTGCGGGTGGGCCGGCCTCCTTGCCCCGGCACTATGCCATCCTATATAGCTGAGTTTTTAAAGCCACGTGCATGTGTGCAAGTGCGCTCGCTCACATTTTCAGTGCTGGGGCGAACCCTGAGATGGTATTCAGCCGGTTCGAACTGGTTCGCCCAAACTGGTAGCGGAAATTGCCCCGCCCCGCTCCCTATGCCATCCCATTTAGGCACGCTTTTGGGGCCAGGTACATGCATGGAAGGTGAGCACGCGAGCAAAGCGCATGCACGGCAGGCCAGGAGCACGTGCAGAAGGGATGCATGCATGAACCGGATGCGTCCGCGGCCAAAGTGAGCGTGCACAGGGTGAACCGGTACTAACATAATCTGAAACCCACCGCTGAGTGAACCGGTTGTTACATTATGTGAAGCCCACTTCTGGTCATAACTGTGAAAAATAGTCATTAGTCAACTTCACAGTGGTGTTGTAACTTCGAATGGCCACTAAATGAATGGTGGTAAGTTGAGTATTACCTGTATTAGGAGACATGCGCACTCAGAGAATCAGAGACTAAAGCAGTGATGGCTAACTTTTATGCCATTGCGTGCCAAAAGTGTGAGGAGTGTGAGTGGGTCACACGCACGCGTGCCCACACCCATAATTCTATGCCCCCCACCCCCGCACATGTGTGCGTGACCTCCCTGTGCCCCCCTGTTAGGATATGATTTGGGCCTAACAGTTGTCCAGGCAATATATGTGTTCTGTGACTTTAAGTTTTAATGCTGCATCATGCTGTAATGCTGAGTCATGCTATAATTAGTTGTAATTTAACAACGTATTTAAGAAAGGTACTGTAATGTATTCAGTTGATGATAAGCTGCCATTGTGCTATCATCGCTTGCGTGTGTGGGTGGATCTGCTACCATCCGGGGTTTGTGAACCAGAGTGAACCAACTACTGTTTGTTTGGTAAGAAGCTTTTTGGATTTAACCGGTAAAGACTTGGACTGTTTAGAAGACTACAAGATTGTTTATTTTCCACTATAAAGAAAACTTTTGATAACACCAGTTTGCACGTATCTCCTATCTCATTGCTCTCAGCAACGTTTCTCTGTGCACTCTACTCTGCTAGCTGTAAACACAGCAACAATATCCTTAATACCCCCTGCTTTCAGAATGCAATGGCATAGTGGGCCCAGGAGGCCCGTATTTCAACCTCCCCAGGCTCCAGAGCCTTTCTAGGAGCCTGAAGAGAGTGAAAAATGAGCCTTCCCTATCCACCACCGGAGGATCTCCGGAGGCCAGAAACAGCCTGTTTCCCGACTTCCGGTAGGCCCAGAAAGCCTGAAAATATGGCTCCATTTGCCACTTATGGCATGCGTGCCGTAGGTTCACCATCACAGGTCTAAAGATTTAGGACTTTAAACAGACTAAAATATACCCAGTAAACAGTGGCAAACAATTCAGTTCCTTAATCGCAGATCTCATGGTGACCTTCTGCAGAACATCATTTAAGAGCCTGTGTGTTGCAGTTGGCATCTATTGTTATCTCCTGGACTCTGTTCAAAATTAAGCTCTATGTAAAATGCATGGTAGTAACTCAGACAAGATGTAATCAAAGTGTGAATAACAACAATTGAAGCTGACCGGGTCAGGAAAAATAACAGCTGGCACCCCTCGATATAATTGTGAGAAAGTGTCCACTACCACAGCAACCATCTGCGTATCCAATGACAACTGAAGATCAAGAATTATTTCCAGATTCCAAACCAAATTTTGAAGGTGGAGGGCCTTCAAAAGCCAACTGAATATCAGACTCCAAGCCCAGCTTCTGATTCACCAGAAATCCAAGATAGATGGTAACAGCTTCAAAATTACTAGCAAAGACACCCTACACTTATTGTTGTGGCTCGCAGAGTCAGACAGTGAGGAGGTTGGGGAGGGATGTGGGCCAGTCCTGGAGTCTGGGGAAGGCTTGGACGATGGCTCTTAGTTGGAGGCAGAGAGGGGGCCATCTGGTAGTTCTTTGCTGCCTCCGGAGTCTCCGGAGTCTGACATCAGTGAGGTAGAAAAACAGCGTGAGCCTATTCCTAGTGTGTGCATGCACAGAGCTGCTAGAAGACAGGAGCAATTAAGAAAACAGGGTCGACTTGGGAGTAAGGCTCGGAGATGATTGGCCCCTCCCATAAGACATAAAAGAGAAGCGAACGGGATGCGAGCTTTTGCAGGAAGCAATTAGATCATCTGGTCGGTAAAAGCTCTGGAAAAGCTCTAAGTTTGGCCTTGCCCTGCATTTGGCAATTAGTTCTCTGGCAGCATTCCAAGGGAGATAAGGTGAGTGTTTGTAAACACTCCCCTGATAGACTGTTTAAGAAGCCTTTCAGACTGGGAATGACAATAATTCATAGCCATTTGAATTAAAGAGGTTTGCAGGGACTAAGTTTGTGCTGTTTACTTTCTAAGGAAGCCTAAATCACAACACTTATTTAGTTGAAGTTGTAGGTCATCTACCAAGCTGATCAAGGGACTCTTCCAACTAAATGCTTCTCAACTTTGGCAACTTTAAAATGTCTGGACTACGATGCCCAGAATTCAAAAGTCGTCATGCTAGCTGGAGAAATCTGGGCGTTGAAGTTCAGTCATTTTAAAGTTGCTAAGGTTGTGAAGGATGATGGCTGGGGAATTCAGGGAGTTTTGTTTTTTTTTTAATTTGATTTATATGCTGCCCTTCTCTGAAGACTCAGGGCGGCTTACAATGCGTTAAGCAACAGCCTTCATACTTTTGTATATATTTATACAAAGTCAGCTTATTGCCCCCACAAACTGGGTCCTCAATTTACCCACCTTAGAAAGGATGGAAGGCTGAGTCAACCTTGAGCCTGGGGAGATTCGAACTGGTGTAATTGCAGACAGCTGGATGTTAATTATGGTGCTTTAGTCTGCAGAGCTAAACCAGGCTCCCTAGTTGAAGTCCAGATATCTGAAAGTGGCTTAGATTGAGAAACATTGCTCTGAACTATTTCCAAGCTCAATGCCTGATTGAAATGGGTCCAAGTAATCGGAGTAAGAGAATAATAGCATTGGACGGGACCTTAGAGATCTTCTAGTGTAGTCCAATTCTCTGCTCAAGCACAAGACCCTGTACCATTTCAGACGAATAGCTGTCCAATCTCTTCTTGAAAACATCCAGTGTTGGAGTATTTACAACTTCTGGAGGCAAGTCCTTCCCTAGATTAATTGTTCTCACTGTCAGGAAATTTCTCCTTATTTCTAGCTTGCTTCTTTCCTTGGTGAGTCTCCATCTGTTGCTTCTTGTCCTGCTTTCAGATGCTTTGGAGAACAGAATCATTTACAAGTTTCAGGAGCTATGAAACAATATATTCTGGAAAACGTAGTCCAGAAAGTAAAATCTGAATCTGGCATACAATAGTGTACACAACCTAGGTCAGTGATGGCTAAACTTTTTGCCGTCGGGGGGAGAGAGGGGGGGGGAATCATGTGCGTGCGTGCCCACATTCATAATTCAATGCCCACCTGTGTCCCGCCCTCCTGTGCTCATGCACATGCTCCCCCTGCGTTCCCCCCATTTTTGGCACGCGATGGCACAGTGGGCCCATTTTTCACTCTCCCCGGGCTCCAGAGGCTTTCTAGGAGCCTGGGGAGGGCAAAAACAGCCTTTCTCAACATCCCCAGGAGGCCCTCCTCTGGTGGCCGGAAACAGCCCATTTCTCAACTTCCGGTGGGCCTGGAAGGCCCAAAAATCAGCTGGCCGGCGGGCACATGTGTGCTGGATGTGAGCTAGGGCAACACTCGTGTGCCCTCCGATATGGCTCCACGTGCCACCTGTGGCACCCGTGTCGTAGGTTTGCCATCACAGACTTAGGTTCCTTTCTCAAGTTCTACAAATCCAAAAAGAATCCCAAAATAAAAAAGTTAAGCAGTTGCTGAATTACTTCCCCATGACCTGACACAGCACTGGAATTGAAGTTAAGTCAAATGTTAAATCTGTTTCTAGGTTGCCCAATTTTAAGGGGTACCACTATTGAAAAGACTTCTGAAATTTAAAATATAAAGTGTGATAATCTTTCCTCATTACTTACAGAATACAGAAGAACAGAGTTGAAGGGACCTTGGAGCAGGGGTGAAATCTAAGATTTGTTACTACCGGTTCTGTGGGTGTGGCTTATTTTGTGGGCGTGGCTTGGTGGGGGTAATGTGACTGGGTGGGCGTGGCCAACATTTTTTTTTTTACTTTTAAAAGCATTTTTTCTCCAACCTTAAGAGGTTGCAGAAAAAAAATGCTTTTAGAAGCCTCTGACGATCAGGCAACTCAGCTGGGATCGCCAGAGGCTTTTAAAGGCATCTTTTTTTTCTACAGCCTCTTAAGGTTGTAGAAAAAAATGCTTTTAGAAACCTCTGATGATCCCAGCTGAGTTGCCTGATTGTCAGTTGCCTGATCGTGGTATCCAGTTGTGGTTAGCACACTATAAAAAAGTTGTTGAGACTTTAGAAAGAGTAACCAGGATGATTAGGGGACTGGAGGCTAAAACATACGAAGAAAGGTTACAGGAACTGGGCATGACTAGTCTAGTGAAGAGAAGGACCAGGGGAGACATGATAGCAGTCTTCCAATATTTGAGGGGCTGCCACAGAGAGGAAGGGGTCAAACTATCCTTCAAAACACCTGAAGGCTGGACAAGGAATAATGGATGGAAACTAACCAAGGAGAGATTCAATCTAGAAATGAGGAGGAACTTTCTGACAGAGCAATCAACCAATGGAACAGAAGTTGCCTTCAGAAGTTGTGGGAGCTTCATCACTGGAGACTTTCAAGAAAAGATTGGATTGCCATTTGTCAGAAATGGTGTAGGGTCTCCTGCTTGAGTGGGGGGCGGGGGGTGGGGTTGGACTAGATGACCTGTAAGATCCCTTCCAACTCTTTTAATCTGTTAAGTTTCTCGTCCTGCCCTCAGGTGCTTTGGAGAATAGTTTGACCTCCTCTTCTTTGTGGCAACCCTTGAGATTTTGGAACATTGAAATCATGTCATCCGTAGTCCTTCTTTTAACTACGGAGCCTGAGTAGTGTAGGGGAGTAATGCCTCAAAGTCGACTCAGCCTTCCATCCTTTATAAGGTGGGTAAATTGAGGACCCAGTTTGTTGGGGGCAATAAGCTGACTTTGTATAAATATAAATATACAAAAGTATGAAGGCTATTGCTTAACGCATTGTAAGCCGCCCTGAGTCTCCAGAGAAGGGCGGCATATAAATCAAATAAAAAAAAAAAACTAGACATACCCAATTCCTATTCTTTGTATATTTTATCCTCCAGTCCCCTATTCATCTTTGTTGCTCTTCTTTTCGGAAACACCCTCAAAATCAGTGAGGTGATAGTGAACAGCACACCAACCAGATGTTGCAAGTCAGAAAAAACAAATTCTTATCGCTGCTAAGGACCTCAGGAAGCTGATCGTGTTCGTGAAGCAAGACAAAGATCTGATAGAAAAGTCCCGAGCAAGCGAACTCCACGACTATTGAAGTTACAATAGTCGGAAAAGCAATAATGACACATTTCATGCGGCTGCGCCCCCTCTCAAGTGTTAACTATAATTTCACACAATTGCTGCCCTATGACAACTAGCGGTGTTGATGTAATTAAAATTATTCACAGTAAATAGGGAGAAAATGTCCGAGGAAAGGAATAAATATCCGGAGCTGAAAATCATTAAGTACAGGTAGTCCTCAATTTACGACCATAATTGAGTTCAAAATGTCTATTGCTAATCAAAACAGTTGTTCATTGAGTTTTGCCCCATTTTACGACTTGCTTCTTGCTGCAGTTGTTAAGCAAACCACTGCAGTTGCTAAGTTAGTAACACACATGTTAAGCAGGGGTGAAATCTATTCACCTTCCTTACTGGTTTGGAAGTATACGCATCATGTGTGCGTGCTGACCCTCTGCGCATGTGCAGAGGGCAAAAAACAGGTTATTTCCTGGTTAAAACCTGCCCAAAGGTAAGTAGTAGGGAAGCTCCACCACACCATACCCACCCTAGCTTAATTTTTACCCATGTGACTCGCCCCTCCCAGTGCACACTGCAGTGGGTGGGGTCTTAATTAGGCCTTATTTTGTGGGGATAGGGCTTATATTACATGTACGTGTAAAAATCAACTTAGGGTTTATTTTTGGGATAGGTCTTTTGGGGGGGACACAGTGTGTGTGTGTATGTATGTAGCATGTGTATATGTATAGGAGCCTGGTGGCGCAGCAGCTTAAGCAGCAGCTTAAGTGGTGTTTAAGTGACACCAGCTGCCTGCAATTATTGCAAGTTCGAATCTCACCAGGCTCAAGGTTGACTCAGCCTTCCATCCTTTCAAGGTAGGTAAAATGAGGACCCAGATTGTGGGGGGCAATAAACTGACTTTGTATAAAAAGAACACCGTTTGGGGGGGGGCGAAAGCCCTACCAAGCAGGCATATAGAAAAGTATGAAGGCTATTGCTTAACGCACTGTAAGCCGCTGTGAGTGTCCGGAGAAGGGCGGCATATACATTAATTTTTTTAAAAAAATATGTGTGTTATGTATGTGTATTGGGTAGATATATACAGTACTTTCTTTTTAGAGTGGGCAACAGAATTTCATTTTAATATGTGCTAATGTGCTCACAGTAAAAATGACAAGAAAGGTTATCTCATGTGATCTCAGCGGGTAACTCCCAGTTAGAAGAAAAAAATGCCAGTCTGTTCCTTACCACATTTCTACTCAGAGAGTTTGAAAATATGAAAAACCAAAGGGGGAGGGACACGACAAAAGCAAATTCATTATAAAAACGCCCAACCGAGGTAAAGATTTGCAAAAGTTGTATATTGTGCAGAAAAAAAGAACACAGAGGGATTACCCCCAATAGGCCTGTGCAAGGCTACTCCTTCAACAGTGTAGTTTTATGCCTACTTCTCCATACAGCCTACCTTATGCCAACCTTTATACATCATTCTATGATTTCATCTATATTTGTCTCAATATAACCAATATGCTTGAAGGCCAGATCCTGAAGATGAAACTCAAATACTTTGGCCACCAAATGAGAAGGAAGGACTCACTGGAGAAGAGCCTAATGCTGGGAATGATTGAGGGCAAAAGAAGAAGGGGACGACAGAGAACGAGATGGCTGGATGGAATCACTGAAGCAGTCGGCGTGAGCTTCAATGGACTCCAGAGGATGGCAGAGGACAGGAAGGCCTGGAGGAACATTGTCCATGGGGTCATGATGGGTCAGACATGACTTGGCAACTAACAACAACAACAAAACCAATATGCTTAGCTTGCATTAGCAAGCAACATACTTCCCTCCTTAATTTCCATTAATAATCAACTTGTCCTGTCCTGTCAGCAAATATATTCCGGGTTCCTCTTTTTCCACAGTGCTGTCTTATTTTATGAAATGTCTGTTCAGCAAACGATCTGTCTGACTGAATATTAGCATCATCATCTATGCCAAGCACATGTGACCCCCAGGTTCCCTTTTCATGCAGCTACCTTGTCCTACCATTTCCTGGGGTTTTTTGCTAACTTAGCTGTCTTCATTACTCTTTTATGCACTAGTAATCAACGAACCACAATACAGAGACTACAGAAACTAAGTTTTTAAGGGAGAGGGTCTTTGGATCTTTTGGCCTTTCCTTCAACACAAGGAAACCCTGCCATCTGTTTAAACAGCAGGGAGTGTCTAACACCGACTGTTAAAATGCTGGGATCAGCACCATGGACAGAGTACAATTGCTACTCCAGCTGCAAGACCTTACATGCTCTCCAGGGGTGTATATATTTTGAGCTCCCAGCCTAATTTCTAGGGAGAACTGGAACATTAAGGCTGAATTAAAATGCTATTGTGAAAAAGAATACTTTTTTTTTCTTGGAAAAATTGGTGAGGAAAATATTAAGGGTTAAAGAATGGAATGGAATGGAATGGAATGGAATAGGATAGGATAGGATAGGATAGGATAGGATAGGATAGGATAGGATAGGATAGGATAGGATAGGATAGGATAGGATAGGATAGGATAGAATAGAATAGAATAGAATAGAATAATAGCATTGGAAGGGTCCTTGGAGGTCTTCTAGTCCAACCCTCTGCTTAGGCAGGAAACCCTACACCACTTCAGACAAATGGTTATCCAACATCTTCTTAAAAACCTCCAGTGTTGAAGCATTCACAACTTCTGGAGGCCGGTTGTTCTACTGATTAATTGTTCTAACTGTCAGGAAATTCCTCCTTAGTTCTAAGTTGCTTCTCTCCTTGATTAGTTTCCACCCATTGCTTCTTGTCCTGTCCTCAGGTGCTTTGGAGAATAGCTTGACTCCCTCTTCTTTGTGGCAGCCCCGGAGATATTGGAAGACTGCTATCCTGTCTCCCCTAGTCCTTCTTTTCATTAAACTAAACATACCCAGTTCCTGCAACCGTTCTTCATATGTTTTATGAAGAGATAATTACAGAGTTTGAGGGAGACATTTAGGGTATGGAATTCACCCCCTTGCTTAGTATTAAAGCAGGGGTCTCCAAACTTGCCAATTTTTTAAGATTTCTGGACTTCAACTCTCTTCCTACGATTTAGAAGCTATGCCAGATCTTGGATGCTGACCGCTAATCCTCTCATCTTCCTCTCCACTCTGCTTTCATCTAGCATTCATCAACAGTTCATTTAGTGACCGTTCGAAATTAGAACAGCACTGAAAAAAGTGACTTGGGACCAAAAGTTATGGCCATTTGTAGCATCCCCAGGATCACGTGATCAAAACGTATTTTATCACTTTCGGTAAAGAGAAGGGAATGGTACCCTACTGGTTTTCATGACCGGTTGAAGAAACTGGAAAGTCTAAAGTAGCAGACGACAATTATATCATACAATCATACTTTTAAACTTTTTTTAAAAAAAGAAACAACAATAATGCCACTAGGGGACAGCATTATCTCTTCTGAAACAGCATGAGGTATTACCTTATTTTACTTTTAAATTGGAGAAGCTAAGGAAAGTGATCTATTGGTACTATGTCTTCTTCTTCTTCTTCTTCTTCTTCTTCTTCTTCTTCTTCTTCTTCTTCTTCTTCTTCTTCTTCTTCTTCTTCTTCTTCTTCTTCTTCTTCTTCTTCTCCTCCTCCTCCTCCTCCTCCTCCTCCTCCTCCTCCTCCTCCTCCTCCTCCTCCTCCTCCTCCTCCTCCTTCTTCTTCTTCTTCTTCTTCCATATCTTCATTGGACATTGGTGATCATGTTGGCGATCCTATTTTTATCAACAGCCGCACAAAGAAGTGCTGCTGAGTTTTGTCCAAACCAGTCCCTTACATTTTGAAGCCATGATGTTTTTCTTCTTTTGCCTGGACCTCGTTTGCCTTCAATCTTTCCTTGGAGGATTAAGTGAAGGATGCCGTATTTTTCCGGGTGTCGCATCACATGTCCGAAATATTTTAACTTTCGCTTTTTAATGGTTTTGGTGATTTCCTTTGGCTTTCCCAGGCGGCTTATCACCTCCTCATTTCTGATTTTATCAACCGAGATTATACGTAACAGCTGTCTGTAAATCCACATTTCAAATGCTTCTAGTCTCTTCAAGTGGCTTTCCGTCAAAGAGCAACTCTCCACTCCGTAGAGCAGGATAGAAAAGATGTAACATCTGACAAGCCTGATTTTCAATCTTAGGCTTATGTTGTCACTGCAGGAGACCTTTTTCATTTTGAAATACTATGTCTGGATACGAAATATCCAGATGACCAAAAGATTTCAGAAACGTCCCTAAGAACTTCTGCAACTCAGCATTCATTAACATTTCAAAATTACACAGCTGCTGAAAAAAGTGACTTATGATTGTTTTTCACCGTTACAGCAATTGTAGCATCCCCGTGATCAAAATTCAGATGCTTAGCAACCGACTCGCATTAATGATGGCTGCAGCGTCCCAGGGTGATGTGTCTATCTTTTGTGACCTTCTGACAAGCAAAACCAATGGAGGAACCCGATTCACTTAACAACGGTGCTACTAACTTAACAACTGCAATGATTCCCTTAACAACTTTGGCAAAAAAAGGTCATAAAACGGGGTGAAATTCATTTAACGACTGTCTCGCTTAGCAACAGAAATGGTGGGCTCAATTGTGATCGTAAATCGAGGATGAGCCACAGTGGGGCAGTGGTTAGAGTGCAGTGCTACTTCGGCTGACTGCTGGCTGACTGAAACTTGGCAGTTCGAATCTCACCAGGCTCAAGGTTGACTCAGCCTTCCATCCTTCCGAGGTGGATAAAATGAGGACCCAGATTGTCGGGGGCAATACGCTGACTCTGTAAACCGCTTAGGGAGGGTTATAAAAGCACTGTAAAGCGGTATATAAGTCTAAGTGGTAGTGCTATTGCTATTATCGGTACATCATTGTAATCTAGATCTGGTACCCCTAGGAATGTACCTTTTTCTCACCCTACAGAGTATGCCATTAGTTCCTTTCTGTGATTTTAACTGCCTTAATCTGAATTTGAATTATGAGATTTGCCCTATAATAGAAGAGCAAAGCTATAAAAAAAAACAACAGACCCACGTAAGGCTTTCAGACGCTCGCCCCAACCATTGGGACATGTTGAGAAAGAAGGCAGTATGAGTCCACATTCATCTCACACTACATTGTGGTATCTAACCAACTTGGACCTTCTCAAAGAATGCTACACAAGCGAGAACTAATATTTACTGTATTTTTTTGGAGTATAAGATGCACCTTAGTTTTTGGGGAGGAAAATAAGAAAAAAGCTGATTGGCGGGTGGATCGGCCTCCCGGAATACCCCCAATCAGCTGTTCCTAGAGATGAATTTTAGCAAGAGGTTCATTGGTTGTGAGCATCTGTGCCTTGCTTTTTTTTCTGCCTCTGAAACTTCTGAAACTCTGTTTCAGAAAAAAACTTTTTTTTTCTGCCTCTGAAAGCCTCCGAAACAGAGATTCAGAAAAAAAGCCTCTGAAACAAAGTTTCTGAGGCTTTTTTTCTGAAGCTTCGTTTCTGAGGCTTTTTTCAGCCTCTGAAACCTCTGTTTGAGAGGCTGGGTGGGGCTATATTCAGAGTATCAGATGCACCCAGATTTTTACCCTCTTTTTTGGGGCGTCTTATATTCCAAAAAATACAGTAGATGGCAAGCTAATAAGAAATTATTTCCATACAGGTAGTCCTTGACTTGCAACCATTCATTTAGTGACTGTTCAGTGTTATAACAGCACTGAAAAAGAATGACTTTACAATGAGTCCTTGCACTTATGACCACTGCAACATCCTCAGGGTCATGTGATCACAATTCAGGCGCTTAGAAATTGGAAAGTATTTATGAAGATTGTTCCAGGGTCATGGAGAGGGGAAACTGAATTCACTTAACAACATTAGTGATTTCCTTTAACAAATATGGCAAAAAGGTCACAAAACCTGAGGTGACTCACATAACAACTGCGTTCCTAATGGTGGAAATTTGCTTAACGATGGAAATCCTGCCCCCCCCCATTGTGGCCATAAGTCGAGGACTCCTGTACATTTATAGGAGATCATATCCATGTCATCACCCAGAATCAAGCTTGATCGATACAAGCCTTGACTGTGTTTTTAGCAGACAATTGTAAGATCCATTTGCTCACAGATATATTGCAAATAAAGGATATGATTTCTGTGGGGTCCTCGGTGCTCTCTGAGCTTGGATTGATGAACTGATGTTGTTACCCCATTGGATAATGAAACGTGTGCAAGAGAAGAGAGCCCCAAGAACCCCACAGGTTTTTTTTTTTAATTTGATTTATATGCCACCCTTCTCCAAAGACTCAGGGCAGCTTACAGTGTGTTAAGCAGTAGCCTTCATACTTTTGTATATTTATACAAAGTCAACTTATTGCCCCCACAATCTGGGTCCTTATTTTACCTACCTTGAAAGGATGGAAAGTTGAGCCTGGTGAGATTTGAATTTACAGTAATTGCAGACAGCTGATGTTAATCACAATGCTTTAGTCTGCTGAGCCACCAGGCCCTTGTTCAACCCTGAGCTACAAATATTGTCTTCTATTGATAGGACTTCTCATCAAGGACAGGCAAGCTGCTTCTGGCAGACATCAGTATGCCATAGTCACCGACTATTTTATTTTTTAAAAATTAAACAGGAAGCTAGCATGCTATTAAGTAAAATGCTCACCTCTTGAAACCTTTATTTTTAAACACATTTTAGGCCTCATGTAGGCATTCTTGGAAAATAAAAAGCATGGATGATTAACTGCCAGTGCTTTATTGAAAAGTGGCATCTTTCCAAGAAAATGCCAAAGGTAAACTGAAGATTGGCAGCATACTACAGAACTCTCCCTAGTAACCCTTCTCCTAAAAGAGTATTTTCTGGCTATCTCTAGAAGCAACGGATGGAAATTAATGAAGGAGAGAAGCAACCTAAAACTAAGGAGAAATTTCCTGACAGTGAGAACAATTCATCAGTGGAACGGTTTGCTTCCAGAAGTTGTGGGTGCACCATCACTGGAGGTTTTTAAAGAAGAAATTGGATAACCATTTGTCTGAAATGGTATAGGTGTCAGCCTCTCAAGTTGCATTTCATTCAGGGCTGACATAGTAAAGGGGGGGTTAAGTTCCTGTGGGATTAGTAAGAGAAACTGCGGTAGAATGATTTAGAGGATGACCAATAGAATAAGGGAGCAAGCCAGGAAAGGGAGGGAATTTGGAGCAGAGGTCATTTCCTGGCTACATATGAGTTCGTGAGGACGTTGTTCTAATAAATAAATGTTTCTTTTTTCTTTATTATCAAAATGTGAGAGGCACTTTATTTCTTTTTAGACAACTCCGCTCGGACAGATAGCCAGGAAATGACCTCTGCTCCAAATTCCCTCCCTTTCCTGGCTTGCTCCCTTATTCTATTGGTCATCCTCTAAATCATTCTACCGCAGTTTCTCTTACTAATCCCACAGGAATTTAACACACACCCCCTTTACTATGTCAGCCCTGAATGAAATGCAACTTGAGAGGCTGACAATAGGGCCGTGATGGCAAACCTATGGCATGCGTGCCCAAAGAGGCACATGAAGCCATGTCGCCTGGCATGCGCAGCCTTGCCTGTTTGTCTTGTGGGTTTCTAGGACAGCTGGAATGCACGGACGATGATCAGCTGTCCTTCACGCATGTGGCAATGCTGAAAACCACTGCACGCATGCGCGCCGGCCAGTTGATTGTAGGCTGCGCATGCGTACCAGAACCCAGAAGTTCAGCTTTTCTGGAGCGTGATCCCTTTGCGCATGTTAGTGCCAAAAGCCAGTCTGCGAATGTGTGCTGGCGAGCTGATCATCGGGCATGCATGCATGCTAGAACCCAGAAGTTCGGCTTTACCGGAGTACGGCCCCTAGTGCGAGCACCATTTCCGTGCAACCTTTTCGGCACTCATTGCCAAAGATTCACCATCACTGGTATAGGGTTTCCTGCCTGAGCAGGGGGTTGGACTAGAAGACCTCCAGGGTCCCTTCCAACTCTGTCATTCTGTTCTATTATTCTGATGACAACCATCTGGGGAAAATCTGTGCTGCAAACTCCAGATGTTTACACCGGATCAAAGAAAGTTGAAAAAGACTTCGGGGTTTAAAGCCTGATAAGGAAAAGGTCCAATTTATAACAGAATTACTATGAGCAATCAATATTCAGATACAAGAACCACTTGCGAAATTTATCAACATCACTAAAATTGAATGACTTCTCCGGGTCATCTGCTGTTTCATCATGAGAAGAGCCGTAGGATGTGGCTGGTTTCTTTCAATTAGGGGATCTGGCTTTCCTTCCATCCGAGGAACAGGACTCTTTCTTCTCAAAAATGCCACTGGAAAGCAATTCTATAATTCTAGCAATTACGGAAACATAGAGTCGGAAGGAGCCGGTTAGGTCACTGAGTTCAACCTTCAATTCAGTGTAGGAATCCAAATTAAAACTTCAGGGACAGACGGTTTTCTCATCTCCCCTTGAAGACGTTCAATGAAAAGAAGTTCACCACCTCTCGGAGGCACAGGTTTCACTACAGAAATGGTCTTGTTCTTAGGAAGGATTCTGTCTTCGCGTAACTTTAATTCATTATTCTATGTCCTACATTCTGGAATGGGTCTGGAGGTGCTTCTGTATAACATACACTAAGATAAGCCATTTTCTGTCAGCCCTAGGAAGGGGACAATGGGAAACCACTTCTGTACTCTAATTTGACTAAGGAGCACGAACAGGAATGGTATTACTTACTTTCCCTACTGATTCACAAATATGAGCGCATGTGCCCTGTCCACGCATGTACTCAGCTTTCCGTGCATGTGCTTTCTGGCGCACACGCCTTCCGCACATGCCCCCGGCCTCAAAAACATGCCTAAATACAATGGCATAGAGCTGGGACGGCTGGGTGGGCCCAATCACTATTTCAGCTACCGGGACCGGTAGCTGAAATAGTGATTGGGCCCACCCAGCCGTCCCAGCTCTATGCCATTGTATTTAGGCATGTTTTTGAGGTCCGAATTGGTCCGAACCGTCTGAATACCACCTCCGAGCATGAAGTTTTTGCCAATTTTTAAAACAATAAACAGCTGGAATATAATGAACAGTGGATATTTGCCAAGAAAACTTCAGGGGCTTGACCAGGCAATCTCCAAGAATAGGACATGATTGAATGGGGGGAGGGGGAGGGGAGGAAAATCTGATCCTCATTTGGTCTTCTCTTCTCAGGACTAAATATTCACAACATCTTCAAACATGCTTCACAGATCGACTCCTTGGTGCTCTCTGGGCTTGGCTGCTTTCTTGCAGATGTTTCCTTACCCAGCTACAGAGGTGGTAGTCAGCCAGTTTGAGCGAACCGGTAGTGGAAATCGCGGACCGGCCTGCCCACCTGCCTCAGCTCTGTGTCATTCCATTTAGGCACGTTTTTGAGGCCAGGCGCATGCACAGAAGGCTGTGCATATGTACGGAAGTGGTGCAAAGTGAGTGTGTGCACGTGCACGCTCACATTTACAAAATGGTAGGGAAAGTAAGTGACTACCACCCCTGCCCAGCTAGGTAATACCATCAGTGCTAGAAGGGTTTGCTCTCTGTTTAAATGCACTGGCTTGCCTGTCTGCATTGGTGGGAGTGTTCTTGTAGCTTATTATTTGATTGTGTTGAATTTATATTTATCGACAAAGAAATAAAGTATGCTCCGTCCCATATTTGGGTAGACCAGGTTGCCCTGATAGCCGGTCTCACCGGAAAAAAAAACCTCCTCTGGTATAGCCAACAAAGCAAGGAGAGCCCGTGGCTTAGAGGTTAATACATCTACCTAATATGCAAGCAACCCGGGTTCGAATCCCAGAAGGGTATGGCTAGCTGACGAGAACTAAATAGCTTGAAATAGATCTATACCCGTCTCCCTTTATTTCTTTGTCGGTAAATATAAATTCAACACAAAAATAGTTTGTCACGAAAGCGACTGCCTGCGAAGGCTGCTGGATTGGAGCTGAAAGGCAAAAACGGAAACAGTATGCTCCATCCCATAGTTGGGTACACCAGGTTGCCCTGACAGACTGGTATCACCAGAAAAAACACTTATTGTTTGATTGTTTGCCTGAGTTGGAAGTTTCTTGATTGCAATATTCTTTACTGCTTGATTACTACTTGATTGTTGGTCTAGTGTTAATCTCTGGTGTTAATCTCTGTCAGGGAAATTGCACAGCTGGTATCCAAATGAAGTCAGGAAGGCTGACACAAACTTGTAGTTTTATATAAATAAATGTATTTAACATGTGGATTTACAGCAGACAAGATAGTTCGGAGCACACTAACATCATGAGGTAAATCACAGACTATACAGAGCACACAGAAGAAAAAGGCGGGAAAAAAGAGAGACTCCACAGCAACCAATCATAACTTTGATTGCCTCATGGAGGTGCTACTTCTCTCCAACCAACCAACTACAATTGTGTGTTCTGGCCCATTCTACGCTTTATTCTTCCGGCTATTAATTTTTAAATATCATAACAATCTCTGCTTATCTGGTGTTGACTGCTTTTAACTTTTTGACTCTCTTTTGAATGGCGTGTAGATGTTGTTTATCTCTATGTGCCTGTTGATGGCTGATTTGCCCGAGTGCCAGGCTTCCAGGAATGCTCTACAGTTTTTGGACTTAGCTTGGTCTAGGATGCTCACATTTTCCCAGCTGAAACTATGATGAAGTACACTTATATGTTGTGCAATTAAGACATTTTTATCATGTCTTCCGACTGCTAGTGGGTGATTCTGCACTAGACTTCTGCCTCTTTGTCCTGCACAGTGCCTGTTACATCTTTACACTTGCTTCCCAAGACTTGGTTTTCTGTCTCCGTTGCTTTTGGGTATACCTTTCTGGATTCTTTTTTTTTTTTCAAGCGTGGGCTTTGAACTGGCTACAGAACTGATCAGTTGGAGAATTGAAAGTCTGATTGATGCAGTCTAAAATAACAATTCTCTCCCCCCCCCCAAATCTGTATCACACAGATGATTTGTACTCAACTACTGTTTGTTTTTTAAAAGAAAGTTTTAATGATGGGCACAGGAAGGAAAACTGTCTTTAAACACACACACACACACACACACACACACCCCAACCAAAAGAATTTGAGAGGTAGATTACTAATGATTGATATGGAGCTAAAACACAGAAGTGGGATCACAAATCAGAAGCTGCTATCTTATTCCATCTTAACACGGATGAAAAGAGCACCTGAGTTTTTACAAACTGGTCGATAGAAACAGCGGCTTTGCTGTAATCTGTTTCAGGCTTGCAAAGGTACCAATCAATTAGCAAAAAGGTGGACAGAAGTTCCTATCACTGCTTTAATAGCCTTTTCAATTTTTTCCTTCCCATGATTTAAAGATGTCCCAAAATCATGGAGGACAAAGAGGGCAAGCAAATACATCATGACTTCCTTCCATGGTAGAATCAGACAACTAAATTACCTTTGCATGAAACATGGCAGTGACCTTGTGCATAAGGGACAATTTATAAGGGACAATATATATATATGGGTTTTCTATCAAAGAAACCTGGTCTACCCAAAAATGGGAAGGAGCATACCATCCCATACCCAGAAGGGTATGGCTAGCTGATGACAGCTAAATTAAGTCCTAGCATGATTTTTCAGGATGCTCGTAATATAAGCCCTACCCCCCCCCAAAAATAAACCCCAATTAAGATTGTCAGTCAGATGGATGCACTTATTCAGGGGTGAAATTCAGCAGGTTCTGACAGGTTCTGGAGAACTGGTAGTGGAAATTTTGAGTAGTTCGGAGAACAGGCAAATACCACCTCTGGGTGGCCCCAGAATGGGGTGGGAATGGAGATTTTGCAATATCCTTCCACTGGAATAGGATGGGAATGGAGATTTTGCAGTATCCTTCTGCTGGAGTGGGGTGGGAATGGAGATTTTGCAGCATCCTTCCCCTGCCATGCCACCAAGCCATGCCCACAGAACTGGTAGTAAAAAAAATTGAATTTCACCACTGCATTTAGTACCGTATTATCCCCCAAAATAAGACCTAACCAGAAAATAAGCCCTAATGCGCCCTCATCAGTTAGCCACACCCTCATTATAAGCCCGAAATAGATCTATCTTAGTCTCCCAATGGGCAGCAGAGGGTCTGCTGGCTGCCAGAAAAAAAACCTAGAAACTAGTGGATTGTGATTTCACTGAACTAGGGCTGCATAAAAATCTTGGTTTACGTAGGAAGAACCTGGCTAAAGAGAAATACACACAAAGCCTACAAAAAGGAAAGAAAACAAATACTGTACCGTTACAGGGAGGATACATGGGATGAGGGTGTGGCTAACTGATGAGGGCTTATAAACCTGAAATAGATCTATCGTAGTCTCCCAATGGGCAGCAGAGGATCTGCTGGCTGCCAGAAAAAAAGCCTAGAAACTAGTGGATTGTGATTTCACTGAACTAGGGCTGCATAAAAATCTTGGTTTATGTAGGAAGAACCTGGCTAAAGAGAAATACACACAAAGCCTACGAAAAGGAAAGAAAACAAATATGTATGTATGTGTACACAAGTGTAAAGATGCAACAGCCATATATATACCTTTGTGCTTTGGTTGGATCAGTCATTACCCTCCCACACCTGTTCCAACTGGGGCGCTCAGTCATGAAATTCCAGAGGCGCCAAGATTACGGGAAGATTATTTGGTCTAAAATTAGGAAGCTTGATGAAAAAAAAAAAGTGACAACAGGGAACAGTGCTCTACTTTCTCCTGGGTGACCTAATTAAGACTTGCTTTAGAAGCTAGGCAGTGGTGCTTTCTTATTTCTTATCCCCGCAAAGGCGAGTTAAGCATGTGCTCATTCGGTTGCCAGTGATGTTCAAAACCACATGAAAGGAAAGACGCAAGGCCATGTGAGGCAGGATGACAGCCGGAGGCACTTTTCAGGAACACAAAAAACTCCTCTTTAGACTAAGGGCCAAATCCATCTTAGGAGTAGCTTTTGGAGCACGTTCTTCCTCCAAATAGGCAGATGGTAAAACTGAATTAAAATGCATTTGCATTAATTGCTTAGGGTAAGCAAGCAGGATGGTTCCATCAATTCAGTAATTTTCTTTGCTGGTTGCATCATAAATTACAGTGCATTGGCACTCGGGAGACTAAATGGCAGGCTATGGGGCCTTGGCACCCCAATTTGTGTCACTTGACCTTGTCCAGACTTTATCAACCTGGGTGAAAAGGATAGGCAGTTGAGCTATCATAGCTAAATGACAGCTAGCTAGCTAGCTAGATGATAGCTAAATAACTAGATGATAGCTACCATATTTTCCGGCATATAAGACGACTGGGCGTATAAGACGACCCTCCTCAGAGCCATTTAAGGCTTGTCAGAGCCTTATGGGCTGATCTGCCTGGTTACAGGAGAATGAGACCCGGCAGATAAGACGACCCCTGACTTTTGAGAAGATTTTTGTGTGTTAGAAAGTAGTCTTATACGCAGGAAAATACAGTAAATAGTTAGATAATTACTGTGTTTCCCCAAAAATAAGACCCACTTATTTTGTTTTTGGGCTCCGAAATAAGCACTAGGACTAGGGCTTATTTTCAGGGGATGTCTTATTTTTTCCCATGTACGGGAGCCCCACTTCTTCTGCTTGCTCGCGGTGGGACAGGAAGCCACGGAGCAGGCAAGTGCTGCCACGAGGCAAGTGGGGTGCCCCACGTGCCACACACTGGTTTATCTCAGGGTCCCCGCAGCCAGGCCACCCATGCCCCAACACCCACCTTGCCTCACTTCCCTGCTGGAAGCCCCGTCCAGCAGGACCCCACATGGCTGCTGGGTAATTTCTGCTTGCTTGTGGCCACAATGGAGCAGGAGGCCGAGCGACACGCTGGTGCTGCGTCCCTAAAGCAATTGTTGGCGTGTGGATGGCCTGGCTGTGGGGGCACTGAGGTAAGCCGGTGCAGGGCACGTGGGGCCACTCCACCCCGCTCGCCTCACCTTGTGTCGACAGCACCACAAGCAACCAGATGGAATGGGTGGGGGGGCTCACTGCACAGGCGCTTAAGTAGGACATATTTTGAGGGTAGGGCTTATATTAGGCACATGCATAAATACATGCTACGGCTTATTTTTGGGGTAGGTCTTATTTGGGGCGAACAGGGTAGATAACTAGATAATTAGCTAAATAGGGTGCATTTGTGTCGAAAGCACCAACCTGTTTCCATGTTGAAAGGATTAGCTGATGACATCGTCATTTCTTGGGGGAACACCTGGTTGGGGGATCTTGCTAATGTATCCATGAAGTGGTACCTATCTATCTATTTGGGATTGCACACTTTCAAACTGCTAGGTTAGCAGGAGCTAGAGCAAATGACGGGAGCTCACCCCATCATGCGGCAGCACGCAGGGCTCGAACGTCGGCTTGTGGATTGTCAATGCAGTGTCCTAACTAGTTAGCAAGATAGAGAGACTGAAAGACAGAGATGTCTTCCTTTCTTCATTTCAAAGAGCTTTTTTTCCCCCTTTTCAATGTCAGTTCTGTCAAGAGAAGCCTTAATAATGAATGTGTGCGGTATTTGTTTATAAATATAGAAGTTAGGCACTTATATATTCAATATTGCATTAGTTCCCACAATAGCAGGAAGGTAGGGTAGGGATTTTTTTTCCAGGCATGATTTTGCCAACAATAAGCAAATTTGAATCTCCTAAAGGTGCTTTTTCAAGAGGCAACTGGACTTTCTGTTTTTCTGTGAAAACATTTTGCTTCTCATCCAAGAAGCTTCTTCCGCTCTGACTGGATGGTGGAGAACGGAAGGATTTATTCTCCTTGCAGACAGCTGGACATTTGTATTCCTTTAGACTCAAGAGAATTGTTAAGGCCACCTAGAAGCTTATCTGTGTCCTTAGGGTCACCTGAGTGGTACAAATGAGTGTGGAGCCTTCTTGGAACTTCAGACTGTATTACAGACTTCAGACTGTAGACTGTTCAGTTTTGACCCAGATGGCCTCTTTGACCCCTCTTTCAATCCAGAGGTCCTCTCTGTCCAAAATGTGGACTTTGCTGTCTTCGAAAGAGCGGCCTTTGCCTTTTAAATGCAGATGGACTGATGAATCATGTCCTGATGGGTTTTGTTCTTAACGACTCGCTAAAAGGATGCAAATGACCAGCGGTCTGCAAGGAGTATAAATCCTTCCATTTCCCCTCCATCCAGTCAGAGCTGAAGAAGCTCCGTGGGTGAGAAGCGAAACCTTTTCAAAAGAAAAACCAGAAAGTCCAGTTGCCTCTTCAAAAAGCAATTTTGGGACAACCGTGTCCTGAATGACTGAGAATCTCCATAGACACTTTCCTTTTACTTTTTGTAGGCTAAACTTCAAACGTGAGCTTTCTCTGTGCCTGTTTTCCATCAGTAAAAGTTACCAGCCTGTAACACTGCCCAGTATCTCAAGACTGCCATTTTTCTTTTACAGGTAGTCCTCGGCTTACGACAGTTCTTTTACTAACCATTCCAAAATTACAACGGCAGTGAAGGAAGTGACTTATGACCATCTTCAACTTATGATCCCTTGTGGCATCCCCATGGTCATGTGATTGAAATTCAGATGCTTGGCAACTGGTTCACATTTATGACGGTGGCAGTGTCATGTGATCAAAACCTTCTGAAAGCAACAGGGAAGGCAGATTCACTTAACAACCTTGTTACTAACTTAACAACTTCAGTAATTCACTTGACAATAGTGGCAAGAAAGGATGTACAAAGAAGAGAGGAGGGGAGGGGAAGGGGAGGGGAGGGGAGGGGAGAGGAGAAGGGGAGGGGAGGGGAGAGGAGAGGAGAGGAGAGGAGGGGAGGGGAGGGGAGGGGATGGAATGGGAGGGGAGAGGGGACGGGAGGAGAGGAGAGGAGAGGAGAGGAGAGGGGAAGGGAAGGGAAGGGAAGGGAAGGGAAGGGAAGGGAAGAAAGGAGAAGAGAAGAGAAGAGAAGAGAAGAGAAGAGAAGAGAAGAGAAGAGAAGAGAAGAGAAGAGAAGAGAAGAGAAGAGAAGAGAAGAGAAGAGAAGAGAAGAGAAGAGAAGAGAAGAGAAGAGAATTCTTTTATTGGCCAAGTGTGATTGGACACACAAGGAATTTGTCTTTGGTGCATATGCTCTCAGTGTACATAAAGAAAAAATAAAATATATTCATCAAGAATCATAAGACAGAACACTTAGTGATATTCATAGGATACTAATAAGCAATCAAATCATACTAGGAAACAATAAAAACAATATAAGTTGTAAAGATACAAGCAACATGGATATAGCCATTAAGTGGAAAGAGATAGGTATTGACAAGTAAAAGAAGAATAATAGTAATACAGTCTTAGTAAATTATTTGACAGAGTTGAGGGAATTAGTTGTTTAGCAGAGTGATGGCATTTGGGAAAAACCTGTCCTTGTGTCTTGTTGTTCTGGTGTACAGTGCCCTATAGCATCATTTTGCGGGTAAGAGTTGAAACAATTTATGTCCAGGATGTGAGGGGTCTGTAGGTATTTTCACAGCCCTCTTTTAGGACTCACTTAACAAATGTCTAATTTGGGATTGTAAATTGAGGTCTAACCTGTAATTCTAGACTGAATCATCCAGACAGATTGGGACAATTCTCAGAATTTCTCGCCAGCTTCTCTCAATCCCTCCAGAAATTTTGGGGATACCAATCCCAACACATCCGAAGTAGCCAAGATAGGACTGGCTGATTTACCGTTACCGTAACCATCATAGGATCGCATCAGATGGCTGCTACAATGCAGGAAAATAGGATAGAGAATAGATCTTCCCACTGGCCTGTTTTGACCTATTTTGCTCGCTGTTCCTTTCCTTAAGTTGTCACTTTTTTTGGCGAGGTAAGAGAGACCAAATGTGTTTGACACGGGGAAGGAGAGAAATAAGAAAAAAAGAGAGACTAAGCTGATCAGATACTAAAAATGACACAGAAATGCAACCCCTTCTCTTTCACTCTGGATTTGTTTTCCTCCTTAAAGCGACTTACACATACTACTCATGCATAAAACATGGAGGGGATGGCAAGAGAGATTAATTGTAATTTCTAAATTTAAAAGCACATCTAACAGGAAGAGAACAATTTTTCTCTCCTGCCCCCCCCCCATCCCCCTTACAAAGAACTGTTGACATATAGCAAAATCGAGTGAGGGTTTACAATGGATTGACTCACCGTCTCTCTCTTTTGCTCAAATTTTGGTACCCGTCTTTCTCTCCCTTTCATCTGAGGATTTCAGTGTCAAGAACGCTCACACTGGGAAGCTAAAGATACCTTTGCTTCATCTCAGAGTGAAAACATATTTTTTGTTTCCCTTGCTTCTGCACTTCTGGTTGGGCAAATCTTTGAGGGGAGCTGTGGCTTTAGCAAAGACGTCAAACTTATAAAGGAGAATATTTGTAGCTCAAGGGTTGAAATGCAGGATGCCTGGTGTTATGTATTGAATATATACAGTTGTGTTAAGCCCGGCTAAAGTGAAACTAACTTTTAGATCAGTGGTGGGTTTCAAATTTTTTTACTACCGGTTCTGTGAGTGTGGCTTGGTGGGCGTGGCATGGCTTGGTGGGTGTGGCTTGGTGGATGCGGCAGGGGAAGGATACTGTAAAATCTCCATTCCCACCCCAATCCAGGGGAAGGTTACTGCAAAATCCCCATTTTCTCCCGATCAGCTGGGATTCGGGAGGCAGTGAATAGATGGGGGGGGGCAGTCAGAGGTGGTATTTACTGGTTCTCCGAACTATTCAAAATTTCCGCCAGAATTGGTCAGAACCTGCGGAAACCACCTCTGCTTTAGATAACCCTAACTGTTAACCCTGCTAAAATGAAATTAACCTTTAGATCAGGGGTCTCCAACTTTAGCGACTTTAAGACTTGTGGACTTCAACTCCCAAAATTCCTCAGCCAGTTGGCTGAGGAATTCTGGGAGTTGAAGTCCACAAGTCTTAAAGTTGCCAAGGTTTGAAACCTCTGCTTTAGATGACCCTCACTGTTAGCTCCAACTGTTTCGGAGTTGGAAAGTTTGAACATTCATATTTGGGTGGGCTTTTTCAAGCATCATGATTGGTTAAGACCTTGTGGGCCCAGAGTATAAATTACAGGCATTTTCCTCAGGAAATGCTTGTTCCTCAGTTCCAATTCTGAGTCCATAAATCTTGTTGTAGCTATGCTGGTCTGGTTCTTGCCTACTGAAGCCCACTGTCCAATACTTGGTACTGAATACAGAATAATAAGAGTTGGAAGGGAGCTTGGAGGTCTTCTAGTCCAACCCTCTGCTGAAGCAGGAGAACCTAGACCCATGATGTGTGACCAGAGGTAGCATGCAGACCCTTCTCTGTGGGCATGTGTGCCATCACCAGCTACTCTTCTGGTTTCCGAAGCACACTTCGGCCAGCACGCATTCATGCGCTGGAAACCTAAAGAGCAGATTTTCAGGTTTCCGGGCCTCCTGCATATGTGAAAATCAGCTGATCGGCGGTATGCATGCACGGGAAACCCAAAGACCAGCTGGTCAGTGTGCGCATGCGTACTGGCCAGCTGTTCTTCAGATTTCCAGTGCTATGGCGCGCACCTATGTGTGTTCCCATTTGGATACTCGGTGCCGAAAAGGTTCACCATCACTGCCGTATAACATTTCAGACAAATGGTTGCCCAACCTCCAGTGTTGAAGCACCCACAACTTCTGGAGGCCACCCTGTAGGGTTTCTTGTCTGGGCAGGGGGTTGGACTAGAAGACCTCCAAGGTCCCTTCCAACTGTGTTATTCTATTCCAATATCACCCGTTCCACTGATTAATTGTTCTCGCCATCAGGAAATTTCTTCTGAATTCCACTCTATATCCCAAGAGTTCATTACTCTTATTTAAAATAGCCTGAGATGTGTTTTCTTTAATGCACACTTTTTGTAGCACAGGTAGTTTAGAGATGTGTCTTTTGGAAGGCCAACAATTGAGGAGAAGAAAAGGGAGAAATTAAGACACGTAATTAAGGGTTGGCTATTATGTCGGCCAGCAGAAAAAGATACGGGGAAAAGATTCGGTATCTCTCAGGCTACAATCTCAGGTTTCCCCCCCCCCCCTCAATTATCTCAGATATTATTTCTTCTGTTGCTATTTGCAGATTACACCACTGTTGTGAGGGGGGTGTTGTGGTTTGATTAGTCTTATTATAGCTTAATCATTATGTGAAAGTAGATCAAAAATAGAGATGTAAGAAGTAAAATATTGTGTTATCAAATAATACCTCAGAAAAGCAGCTCTCAACAGCAGCACCCTCTCCTCCTTTCTTTCATTCTCCTGACTTACCAACTAAAATATTTATACTTTGCATGAAAGTCCCAAAGGTGATTTTTTTTTCCCAAGAGGCCAGTGGACTTTCTGGTTTTTCTTTGAAGTAGTTTCGCGTCTCATCCAAGAAGCTTCTTCAGCTCTGACGGGATGGAGTGGAATGGAATCCAGTCAGAGCCGAAGAAGCTTCTTTCGATGAGAAGTGAAACGTGGGGGCTTTATCACTGGAAGCTTTCAAGGAGAGATTGGACTGCCATTTGTCAGAAATGATGTAGTGTCTCCTGCCTGGGGAGAGGGTTGGACTAGATGACCTACAAGGTCCCTTCCAACTCTGTTATTCTGTTCTGTTCAAACTTTTTAAAAAAGCTTTCTTGTTGACAATTGTTAAGTCTGGGGTGCTGTACTGTTGAATTCTAATGTTCCAGAGAATTTTAGCTTGTTCATTTTCCATTACTTGGTCTATTTCGTGGCACAACCAGTTCTTGCTCGAAGGAAAACAGTATTTCTTGCAGATCTTCTGATGCTCCATTGTTCCTACTTCGCCATTGTGTTGCTATTTTGCCATTGTGGTCAGTCTGTTTTTGCCGCAGCTAACTTTCTTCGGTTTCTTTGCAGAGGTGACATTTGCTGTCGGTGGCCATCTTCTCAATTCTAGCTTTGTACGCATTTGTCCTTTATCATCATTATTATTTTACATAACCACCATAATGTCTCTTCTTTGTTATTGGGTTTCCAGCATTTATCGTAATACGATGATCTCGGCAATCATCGAGTGACTTACGTACCATCTATAAAACATTTTATATCAATTACGGCTTAGAGTATATATTATCGACTTTTTCCATAAATATCCCATTGATCCAGTGGGATCACTCTGAAGTTTTGCATCCATTTAATTTTGCAAGGTTTTTAAATTTATTTTATTTGTGTATTGTAATTTAGTAACAATTTATACACAACAACTTAATAAGTGATCTTGATGTTTCAAATTCGGTCAGATCCTTCTCAAGATTCTTCCTTCTTTTTAAAGATCACATTTTGTTTCCAGTTAGTAACCATGGTGGAGTCCTTCCTCCCTGTAGTAATTCTCGTTGTGCCTTGAATCAGTATCTTGAATCCAAATATATCATACTGGCATACTACTCTCCTTTTTTAAAAAATACTGGAGAAATGATTCTGTTGCCTAGGCAATATATACTCACTTTCCTCAAGTTCTATGTTCTGTAGTAGATGAGATGATAGCAAAGCAACCTTAAATTGCCAAGAACATTGGGTGACTCTTACCAGGATTCTGGATAACTGTGGTTTCCAAATCTGACCACTGGAGGTCAAGTCCGCCATCAGAAGAACATGATGGTGGTAGGGAAATGAATAGTAAGGAAAATTCTCTTTTTTTCAAAATTGGGACACCGCTTAGCAAATACCATTTTTCGGAGTATAAGACGCACCGGACTATAAGATGCGCCTACCTTTTTTGAGGAGGAAAACAAGAAAAAGAAATCTGCCTCTGCCTCCCAGAAATTTTGCCTCCTTGTAGCAAACAGAAAACAGCCTGCTTTACTTTCATTTTCATTTTCAGCATAGCTTGATTAGCACAAGGGGAAAAAAAATCTGCTCCCAGCAATTTACCTCCTTGCAGCAAGCAGCAGAGGCCCGTGCAAAACAGCTGAGAGTCGGGAGGCCGATCCAATCAACTCGTGCTAATTAGGCTCTGCTGAAGCTGAAACAGGTTTGTTTCTTCTTGCTGTTTGCTGCAAAGGAGGTAAACTGCTGGGAGGCAGAAGCCAAAGGGTGGGGGCCAGTGGGTGGGCGGGGCTACATTCAGTGTATAAGACGCACCTAAATTTTCACCCCCTTTTAGGGGGGAAAAAGGTGTGTCTTATACTCCGAAAAATACGGTACCTCCAGCTGAAGTAATATCCAATTTCGTCTCAGTCCTTTTATTAGCAAAAATGGTGGAGATATTCAAGCACAAAATCTCCAGTGATGGAACACCAACAGTGGTTTTCACGTGTTGTGGCTACTGGTTCACCGTGCACACACTCACTTTGCACATATGCACCTTCTGTGCATACGCCCGGCGTCAAAACTGTGCCCAAATAGGAGGGCAGGGAGGTAGGGCGGGGAGGTAGGGCAGGGAGGTGGGGCTGGGGCGGGGTGGGCTCACCCGCGATCTCCACTACCGATTCGCCTGAACTGGTACGAGCCAACTGAATATCACCTCTGTGGAACACTCACAATTTCTGGAGGCAAGCTTTTCCACTGCTGGATTGTTCTCACTGTCAAGATATTTTTCCTTATTTCTAGGTTGGCTATCTGTTTGTTAAGCTTCCATCCATTACTTCATGTTCTTCCCTCAATTGCTCTGGAGAACCCACTCTTCTCTGTGACAGCCCCTCAAATAAATATTGGAAGATTATCAGGAGTCCTGGTGGCACACTGGTTAGGGCGCCGCATCGCAGGCTAACTCTGCCCACAGCCTGGGGTTCGATCCTGATGGGGCTCAAGGTTGACTCAGCTTTCCATTCTTCCCAAGTTGGTAAAATGAGGACCCAGATTGTTGGAGGCAATATGCTGATTTTAGAGAGTGCTGTAAAGCACTATGAAGCAATAGATAAGTCTAAGTTGGCCCCCACGGAGAGGGATCGCAACTTGGGCGTCCTCCTGGATTCATGGCTGTCTTTAGAAGAGCATTTGACGGCCGTGACCGGGAGGATTTTCCATCAGGTTCGCCTGATTCGCCAGTTGTGTCCCTTTCTGGATTGGGACTCCTTACACACAGTCACTCATGCCCTCGTCACTTCCCGCCTGGACTATTGCAATGCTCTCTACATGGGGCTCCCCTTGAGGAGCACCCGGAGGCTCCAAGTGACGCAGAGTGCAGCCGCGCGGGTGGTTATGGGAGCGACATGGTGCTCCCATGTAACACCTCTCCTGCATGAGCTGCACTGGCTCCCGGTGGTCTTCCAGGTGCACTTCAAGGTTTTGGTTACTACCTTTAGAGCGCTCCATGGCTTAGGCCCTGGTTATTTACGGGACCACCTGCTACCACCTCCCACCAGCCGGTATGCTCTCATAGAGAGAGGCTCCTCCAGGCGTCGTCAGCCAAACAGTGTCGACTGGCGGCCTGTAGGGGGAGGGCCTTCTCTGTGGGCGCACCCACTATCTGGAACAAGCTCCCCCCAGAGATACGGAGGTTCCCAGATCTGCGCTCCTTCCGCTGCGCTCTCAAGATCTTTTTATTCCACAAAGCAGGCCTGGCCTAATCTTTTCCCCTTTTTCTTTTAATAATGTAAATTTTAATTTGTTTTAAATTATTGGGGTGTTTTAAATCTGTCTGGGGCCACACTATTTAATTTGGTTTTATTCTGTTTTAAAATTTTGTATATATGTGTTTTATTTTGTGGCTGTTCACTGCCCTGAGTCCTTTGGGAGTAGGGTGGTATATAAATCCAAGAAACATAAACAAACAACAAACATAAGGGCTATTGTTATTGCTGTCATGTCACCCCAGTCCTCCTTTTTATTAGTTTAGACCAGGGGTGTCAAACTGGCTTTTGGCTGGCAAAGTGCTTTAGGAGGCCATCCAGGCCAAAAACAAGCCACACTCAGCCTCCTCCCCCCCTTCCCCATTTTGGCTGCCAGAGACACTGCGGGCTGGTCCTTTGCTATTGTTGTGGCCCCGTCCTCTGAGCCTATCCCTTTGGAGGAAGGAAGCTCTGAGCAGGAGGAAGAGGAGCCAGCCAGATCTCCCAGCCCCCCCCCTCTGGCACCGGCTCAGGTGCCAGCTGAAAGAGAGCCAAGTAGTGGGGAAACAGGTGTCTCAGATGAGAGTGAGGGAGAGACGTCATTCCTGGACGCACGCCAAAGAAGGCGAGACAAAAGAGTATTGCAGCTGCGGCGTATGAGGAAATAGTTCTGAGTCACTGATTGGAGTCATGGGATCAGTGAGTCACTGGACCACACCCAGAAGCCTGTCTATATAAGACAGGCCAGTGAGTCACGAAGTTCGTGACGAACAAAGCTAAACAAACGGAGCAACCTCGTAGTCTTGGAAGCTAGATGAACGGCAAAGCTACGTAGGTGATTTTCTTGTTTGTGTAAACCAATAAAGTCCTTGGCAGACGGGGTGCATATCGCTGCCAAGGTTGAGATAAGAACTGCGGAGTGTGCCAAGTGATTATTAACCCTCGGCTGGCTGTGGTTTTGTGGGTCTCTGAAGGGGGGGGACAGATCATCTATTTCCAGGCTGGCCCCACAGGCCAGATTTAAGCACCCCATTGGCCAGATCTGGCCTGCGGGCCTTGAGTTTGACAACTCCTGTCTAGGCATACCCCATTCTTGCAACTATTCATCATACGTTTTAGCTTTCAGTCTATATAGGATCTCTTGCTCGAGCAGAAGGTTGGAGAAGATCTCCAAAGTTCCTTCCAACTCTGTTATTCTTTACTCCATTCTGATATACCTTGTGGCCAGTAATACTGGACTTAATCAACCTGACCCAAACATCTCAACTGCAAAGGAACTCTTTTTCATTGGTAGGTTGTACAAGGCTTCCCCACTTGAGATCCCAATGCTCTGGATGGTCAACTTATGTTGATGTCGCAACCTTTGAAGGGCACCAGGTTGGAGAACTGAACCGGAGACTAAAACATATAAAGAACGTTTGCAGGAATTGGGTGTGCCTAGTCTAGTGAAAAGAAGGAGTAGGAGCGATACCAGCGGTTAAGTTTCACATATTCTTACCACCAGTTCACCGCACATGCGCCTTTCATGTACGCGCCCGGCCTTCTGCAGATGCTCTTTGCTCACATGTGTGCCTTCCATGCATGCGCCCGGCCTCGAAAATGTGGCTAAATAGGATGGCAGTTGCCGCTACCAGTTCGCCCGAACCCGTATGAACTGGCTCTGAGCGGCACAATGGCAGTGAACCCCGTCCGTTTAAAATTAAGTAACATCGTTGATTTTAATACAACCACTTTAGTATGCAAAACCCAAAACCATCTTTCCTACTCAACTTTCAAGAGAAAGTGTGTCCTCTTGTTGAGCTGTTGCTTTTTTTTTCCTTTTTTTTTGACGGGGAGAGTTTTGTAGACATTTGGAATGAAAGTGCGTGAGTGGAAATCAATCACTACATGTTAATGTCACCTAGATGGCGTGTGAACTAACAAAGCAAAGGAACAGTTTGGCCAGTTGAGGAACATCGCATCCTCCAAAACAGGCTTGTATTGAGAAATGTGTGATGAAGTCAGAGGTTGAGCAGGATTTATTTCTATAGGCAGGAATTTTTCCTCCTGGTCCCCTTGTGGTGGCCTGTTGTCCACCGGCCCCTCCAGCAGCTGAATCAGAGGAGGAGGAGGAGGCGTGGGAGTCAGGGTCAGCATCAAGGCAACCTGAGAGCTCCAAGGAGGAAGAGGGAATGGAGCTGGCAGAGAGAGAGAGAGAGAGAGAGAGAGGGAGGGAGGGAGGGGCAGAGCCTGGGCTGTCCATCAACAGCTCAGACAGAACGCCAACAGCCCCCAGGTCTGGAGGTGGCTGATGAGGAAGAGGAGGAATGTCAGCTGGGCCCAGTGCCTGATGCACGGATGTGCAGAAGGCAGAGGAGAGGAGAGCAGTGGAAATCTATGGGCCGATCCTTGGGAAGGAAGAGCCACTGCTGCTCTTGGTTACCTAGGACTCACTCTCAGGTATCAATTTTACATATAAAAGTTTTATATGGAATAACAGAATACGAGAGTTGGAAGGGACCTTGGAGGTCTTCTAGTCCAGGGGTCTCCAACTGCCAGACCACGGCCCACTACCCTATTTGCAACCAGGTTGTGGACTGGGGGCACACAGGCATGCACGCAATTCAACACATGCATGTAGCAGGCCGGCATACACATGTGTGCAGCTCCACTTGTTAAGTGCATTTTACAACCTTTCCTGCAACAGTCATTAAGCAAATCACCACACTCGTTAAATGAGTAACATGGTTATTAAGCGAATCAGGCTTCCCCTCCCCCACACACTGACTTTGCTTGTAAGAAGGTGATCGCATGACCTGGGACACTGCAAATGTCATAAATATGAGTCAATTGCCAAGCGTCTTAAGCTTTCATCACAATGTGATGAATGCTTCAAAGGTCATTAAGTGTGAAAAATGGTCATCGGTCAATTTTTTTCAGTGCAGTTGGAATTTCGAATGATCACTAAATGAACTGTTGCAGTGGTGGGTTTCAGCAGGTTCTGACCAGTTCTGGAGAACCGGTAGCGGAAATTTTGAGTAGTTCGGAGAACCGGTAAATACCACCTCTAACTGGCCCCGCCCCCATCTATTTTCTGCCTCCCGAGTCCCAGCTGATCAGGAGGAAATGGGGATTTTGCAGTAACCTTCCCCTGCCACACCCACCAAGCCACACCCACCAAGCCATACCACGCCCACCAAGCCACGCCCACAGAACCGGTAGTAAAAACATTCAAAACCCACCACTGAACTGTTTTGTAAGTGAAAAACTATCAGTATTATTAAAACGGATGGTGAAATTAATGACGTTGGCGGAAATGAGGGAATTGACTGCTTTGATTAAAATAAAGGCTTTGTTCTTATTTGGGAATCACTTCTAGATTTTTTTTTTCTTTGAAACAGAAAGAAATAAAACTTTAACTGTGGGTTTTGACGATTAGACATGTTTCTGCTGGATAGCAGTAGTGATTTTTACAGTTCATTCAAAGTTCAAAGGGTCATTGATTTAAAGGGTTTTTTAAAATCTCTTTCAAGATACCTTATTTTTTTTGTTTTTGTTTTTTGTTTTTTGCTTTGTTAAACCCCTTTTCCCTTTTTCCCAAATTCCTTTTCTTTGCTTTTTTTGTAATATATATATATATATGTTTTCTGAGATTTTCGCGGGTGTTTGTATGTAGGTCTTTGGTTATTCGGGTCTTCTCCCGCGTAGAATTGGAAGTATCTTGGCGACGTTTCGACGAAGTCTCATTCGTCATCTTCAGGCTGGTGTTCTCGGCTTCGTTCTTCCAGGAGCTCCTGGAAGAACGAAGCCGAGAACACCAGCCTGAAGATGACGAATGAGACTTCGTCGAAACGTCGCCAAGATACTTCCAATTCTACGCGGGAGAAGACCCGAATAACCAAAGACCTACATATATATATATATATATATATATATAAATCCCAGTAAAGGTATGACTGTCTGATGAGAGCAAATAAGCTCGAAATAGATCTATAACAGCCTCCCTTTAATTATAGAATTATCAGCAAAAATATTTATATATATATATATATAATGAATAAACTTTTCTATTTTTTTAAAAAAAATCCAGTTTTATTAAATATTGTTACCGCGAGTTAGAATAACAAACTCAGCACTCTGACAGGAATTTTTGTCTAAGCTCCATTGGGGAATTAGAGTATATCAACTTAACTGCATAAATTTTTGGCTCAAGGCTTCACTGAATGTCACTTTCTATTATTTCTTTCACGCTATTGACAACAATAATTATGAATTCTTTGCAAGGAAAGTATTGTGTCACTTTGGCCGAGCAGTTCGCACTGGCAAGTAATACGAAAAGCATGACAAAGAGGGTGATTAATCCAGAGTGCTTTGGAATAAGAAAATCTCAGCGTTCCAGAATCAGCTTTACAGTAGTGGCCAAAATTGTGGAAACATTGTGGGGGAAAGTGTATTTATGAAGTTTGAGGGCTAATAACGCCACTTTTTCGGGGGGGAGTTTCAAGATAATCCTATTCCACTGCTGGGAATAGCCCAGACCTTAACCCAATAGAAAATCGACTAAAGAAACTGGTTAGTCAGAAGCGACCGAGTAATAAAACCCACATTAGAACAGCTGCAGAACTAAAAGACTTGGTTCACTCCATGGGAAGACGTTGTAAGGCCGTCATTCACGCTAAAGGTTACCCACCACGTATTAACTGACGTGGTGATCATTTTTGCATATCTCAGTTTTTTTGTAGATTTTTGTAAATCTCCTTTTTTCTACGTGTTTCACTTTTCTTCTTTATCCTGTAACTGCTATTCTAATAGCAAATCCTTCATCATAGTTATTGCCTTACATTCTTGATTACATTATCTTTCTATTGATATATAATTTTATGGTACTACTTCAAAAAAAAAGTGGTGTTATTCGCTAGTTTTAGAAAATATACTTTTCCCAAAAGGTTTCCACAATTTTGGCCACTACTGTAGAGTAGCACAAACAGAAAGCTCTAACCATGGGTATGTCTATGGAAATTCTCAATCATCCAGGCATGGTGGACCTAAAGGTGCTTTTTCAAGAGGCGACTAGACTGTCTGGGTTTTTTTTTTCCTTTGAAGATGTTTCGCTTCTCATTTAAGAAGCTTCTTCAGTTCTGACTGGATGGAGGGGAATGGAAGGATTTATACTCCTTGCAGACAGCTGGTCATTTGCATCCTTTTAGAGAGTTGTTGAGGCCACCTGGATGGTTTATCTGTGTCATCAGGGTCACCTGAGTGGTGCAAATGGGCGTGGAGCCTTTTTGGAACTGCTGAAAGGACTTATGTTGTAGACTGGAGATAGATGATGTCGTATCCCCCCCTCCCTCTGTTGAGAGAGGGCCGTTCAATTTTGACCTAGATGGCCTCTTTGGCCTCAAACCGGCAGTCCTTTCTGTCCAAAATCTGGACTTTGCTATCTTCAAAAGAGTGGCCTGTGTCATTTAAATGCAGGTGGACTGCTGAATGATGGGTCTGTAGCACCATGTAGTGCCATGCGTTTACAAAGTGGTTGCATTGTTAAATGGGCTCCGCTCCCATCTGCACCACTTAGGTGACCCTGATGACACAGAGAAACCTCCGGGTGGCCTTAACAACTCTCTAAAAGGATGCAAATGACCAGCTGTCTGTAAGGAGTATAAATCCTTCCATTCTTCACCATCCAGTCAGAGCTGAAGAAGCTTCTTCGATGAGAAGCGAAACATCTTCAAAGAAAAACCAGAAAGTCCAGTTGCCTCTTGAAAAAGCACCTTTTGGGACCAATCATGAGTATAAAAACAAGGTGAGTAACAGAATCTTGCAAGTTTGAAAGTACACCCACCCGCCCCACTTTGTCTTTCTGGTTTAAGAAACTAGGGAGGGTCCCTTTTGAGTGTGGTAGCGCAGTGGTTCGAATGTGGTATTGCAGGCTGACTCGGCATTCTACTGCCAGGACAGGGGTGGGTCCCACTTACCTTGACTACCAGTTCACAATGTGAGCATGCACGTGCATGGGGTGCTTTGCTAGCGCACGATGCTTCTGTGCATGCGCAGAGTGTCCATGATGACATCTGGGCAGGTGGGTGGAGTCTCCTGCCACCGTTACTACCAGTTCGCAAGATCCGGACCAAACCGGTAGCAACTCACCCAGGGTTGAAATGCTCCCGGTTTGGACTGGATCACCCGATCTGGTAGTGATGGTGATGGGTGGTTCAGAGAACCGGTAGCAAAAATCCCTGCCCCCCCCCCCATTGCCAGCTGAGCCGCACAATCATCAGAGGCTTTTTTTTTACTTTTAAAAGCATTTTTCAACAACCTCTTCCGACGAAAAAATGCTTTTAAAAGTAAAAAAAAAAGCCTCTGATGATCGTGCGGCTCAGCTGGGATCATCAGAGGCTTTTCAAAGCATTTTTTTCTGCAACCTCTTGGCCGAAGAGGTGGTTAAAAAAAATGCTTTGAAAAGTCTCTGACGATCCCAGCTGAGTTGCCTGATCAGCAGAGGCTTTTCAAAGCATTAGAAAAAATGCTTTGAAAAGTTAAAAAAAAAAAGTTGGCCATTCCCACCGAGTCACATTAACCCCACCGCCACCAAGCCACGCCCCACAGAACCGGTAGTAACAAATTTTACATTTCACCCCTGAACTCACCACTGTGTCAGGAGCTCGATCCTAACCGGCTCGAGGTTGACTCAGCCTTCCATCCTTCCAAGGTGGGTAAAATGAGGACCCAGATTGTTGGGGGCAAAAGGCTGACTTTGTAAACTGCTTAGAGAGGGCTGTAACAGTCTGTGAAGCAGTATATAAGTATACTGCAAAAGGAGGGAGGGAGGGAGGGAGGGAGGGAGGGAGGGAGGAAGGAAGGAAGGAAGGAAGGAAGGAAGGAAGGAAGGAAGGAAGGAAGGAAGGAAGGAAGGAAGGAAGGAAGGAGCGAGCTATGGTGGCACAGTGGTTAGAATGCAGTATTGGAGGCTGATGCTGCCCATTGCCAGCAGTTCGATCCTGACCGGCTCGAGGTTGACTCAGCCTTCCATCCTTCCAAGGTGAGTAAAATGAGGACCCAAATTGTTGGGGACAATTGGCTGACTCTGTAAACCACTTAGAGAGGGCTGTGAAGCGGTATATAAGTCTGAGTGTTATTGGGAAATTTGCCACACCAGGCTATTTTACACAAGAATATGTTAAGGACAATGACGGGACTCTTCTGGACTGTGCAGTACACATTAAGGAAGACAAAACCTCAACATCGAAGTACAGGTAGTCCTCGACTTACAGCAGTTCATTTAGTGACCGTACGAAGTTACAAAAAAGTGAGTTTTGTACACTTATGACTGTGGCAGTATCCCCATGGTCACATGATCAAAATTTGGATGCTTGGCACCTGGCTCCTGTTTATGATGGTTGCAGTGTCCCAGGCAGTGGTGAAATGTAAAATATGTTATTACTGGTTCTATGGTCGTGGCTTGGTGGTGGTGTGCGGAGGGGGGCGGGGTAATGTGACTGGGTGGGCGTGGCCAACTCTTTTTTTTTTTTAACGTGTTGCCTTTTGAACGGCACCTTTGGGAGCGCACTGACAATGTTACCTAGTTTGGTAATGAAACTTCTGCAAGAAAAGCAATCAGCTCAGAGACCTCCAGGTTTGAACCCTACGGTTCAAATCTGTTCTCTTCTAGCAGTAGCTCTTCTACACGCCATTCCCCAACCTGAAGTTCTCTAACGTTGGAAAAGTCAAAAGTCTTGCTATATCCTCCTGATATAGGGACGCGGTAGTTCAGTGGCTAAGACACTGAGCTTGTCGATCGAAAGATCAGCAGTTCAGGGGGTTCGAATCCCTCGTGCCGCGTAACGGGGTGAGCTCCCATTATTTGTCCCAGCTTCTGCCAACCTAATTTGAAAACACGTAAAAAATGCAAGTAGAAAAATAGGGACCAACTTTGGTGGGAAGGTCACAGCGTTCCGTGCGCCTTTGGCGTTGAGTCATGCCGGTCACATGACCACGGAGACGTCTTCGGACAGCGCTGGCTCTTCGGCTTTGAAACGGAGATGAGCACCGCCCCCTAGAGTCGGGAACGACTAGCAGATATGTGTGAGGGAAACCTTTACCGTTATATCCTCCTGAGTAAAGATCCACCCCGCAGCATCAGCTAAGGAAGCTGCTCAGCAGTACAGCATGAACAATTACTAATACTTTTTCTCCAGCCCGGCTTGGATAAGCGCCGTCCTTCCGTTGTTATATTGAAGATCAACAGCTTTCATGGCAATAACCAGATTGCCTTTATCAATGGACGGCACAGGGTAATAAATGAAAAGCGGTAACGCTGCACCACTAATGACAACGGGGAGTGTGGTGTTCACACAATCAAAAGGATTGTCTACTGTTAATAACTCCTGTAAAGGCCAACTTCATGCAGAGGTCTGATTCACAATTTCCTCCTACACACAAGTGGGATTTTTGAACGCAGTTCAAAATATAAGTGGAGAGGCAAAACAAAGGTTACTCACCACTAAGCAGTTGCCTCTAAGTTCCTATTCAAACTTGGTCAAGAGATTATTAGAAAGCACATACGTGTGTATTAAAACTATGATTACCAAGTGTTTTGCATCAGGGTTCCAAGTAACATACGCACAGCAAACAAAACTATGAGGCAGGTAGATTCCTCAAAGAATAAGTTTATTGGATATGTCATGTTGGCACAAGGCTGGTGAAAACCGACTCTAAATGTTCCCGCAGTTTTCAGCTAATTAAAAGTAAAAGTTTGTCGCTTTCCCAAAACAACCAGTCGCATGGCCCGATTAGGATACAGTCCAGTTGCTAGGAGACATCAGACTCCTCCTTCCAGACACCTGCAAGAATTTCCTTGGTTCCCAAGAGAAAGTATTTTGTTTTGACTATAATACCCCAACTATCTCTATTCCCCCCTCCCTATCCCTCAGCTCCAGTGTGCCAGCACTGAAGTCTCAAAATGGCCTCAGTCAGGTCAGCTACAGGTGGTCCTCAATTTACAACACTTCATTTAATGATCCTTCAAAGTTACAAAATGCACCGTTTTTCACACTTACAACAAAATTTGTAATGCTTAGCAACTGATTCATATTTATGACGGTTGCAGTGTCCCAGGGTCTTGTGATCGCCTTTAGCGATCTTCTGACAAGCAAAGTCCATAGGGAAGCCAGTTTCATTTAACAACTGTAGTGATTTACTCAACAACTGTGGCACAAACGGTCGTATAATGAGGCAAAATTCACTTAACAAATGTTTCACTTAACAACAACAAAAATTGGGCTCAATTGTGGTCGTAATTCGAGGACTACTTGTAATTCTACTGGCTATTTCCAAAGAGGTAAGTAGATTAGTTTACAGCAGCATATTGTTATTTACAAAATATCTACTAGAGAACTCTGAATGGATTTGGGCACTTTTGATCATCAGATCCTTCCAAAAAATTTATTTTATTTTACTTTATTTATATACTGCTTTTATCATTTTTATAAACAATTAAAGGTGGCAAACATATCTAATGCTCCTTCTTCCTATTTGTCCTCACAACAACAACTCTGTGAGTTGTTGTTGTGAGGACAAATCACAATGAGAGAGACATTTTATTAAAAAATAGGCAATGGCTAAAAGTTGAAGAAACAGACAGAGGGGCCAATTCTGACCTCACAGGACCAAGCTTTAAGAACAAATGCATACAAAGCCAAATGTCAGGCCTGGAATCCATTTTGGGCCTTGGACCTTCAGGCCTACCACATTTACTACTGAGGGAAACTGTGAGGGAGGATTGTAGAAAGCTGGGAGATATGTAGTCAAAATAACATTCCTTTCTCTGAGAGTCAAGGTTACTCAGCCCTGCACCTGGAGGGGTGTGACTGAGAGGCATCTCCAGTTGAAACGATGCTTTGATTGGACAGCGTGATGGACATGTGGGGTGATGGGGCAGGGACTTCGACTTTCTTTTCAGAAGCTTTCAGATTCGGGTTTTCCCAGATGTGCCAATATGACATCTCTAATAAAATGGAACTTTGAGGAAACTCATGCCTCGGAGTTTTCTTTCATTGGGGGTGTTCCTTGGAACCCTGACACCAGAATTGAGAAGACAGCAGCAAGTTGCAAGAGGTGCTTCTGCAGAGAAGCTGAAGAAACATGAGACTACGTAGTTTAGCCGCTGTAAGAAGATCACACAGACTGACTACAAACAACAGTGTGACAAAGTAGCAACAATGGTATATTGGAAGATCTGCAAGAAATACCGCTTGCCTGCAAACAAGAACTTTGTAGGGCCACAAAGTAGACAAAATAATACAGAATGAAAAAGCTAAAGTGCTCTGGGACTTTAGAATTCAAACAAATACAAGGTAGTCCTCGACTTATAACAGTTTGTTAAGGACTGTCCAAACTTACAACAGCACTGGGGAAAAAAAGGCACATTTTTCAGTGTCATTCTAGCTTTCAATGGTCACTACACAGATGTCTATAAGTCAAGGTCTAGGAACAGTGATTATACTTGTAACACCATCAAAGAATATCTGCCTATTGAGAAGGATTGAATAGCTGGATAATAATGCCAAATCGAATCTGAATGTCCTGCCAACTGTGCAACCAAACATCATAATAAGCTAAGCTTTCGTCAGAATCATGTTCTTTTTTCTCTATTTTCAGGTAAAGAAAGGATGAGAAGTAGTAATTCAAATTTGTTTTTTTCCCAAGCCAATCTGAATCCCTCAATTGACATGATGTGTCCTTGTTGGAATTCATTGTTGGGATGTATTTCTATGCAACAACTACAGTAGTATTCAGCCAGTAGATAGCAGTATTTACAAAGTTGGGTCTATGGTATATACTGAGTGGTGTGGTGGCCAAAAGGTGGAGCTCTCACCTCCCAATCAGGAGGCTGTGAGTTCGAGCCTAAGTAGAGGCAGATATTTCTCTCCCTGAGAAATATATCTGCTGAATAACATTCCACATTGGTGACAGGAAGGGCATCTGCCCAGTAAACACTCAGCTCCATTCAGTTGCCCACCCCACAAGGAATTATGGCGTCATTAAAAGGAGATGATGATGATCTATGATACATACTCCATGCTCTTTTGCTCTGCGTAGAATTTCCTGTTACAGTTAGATAGTTGAGCAGTAAAGCACATGGTGATTGTACTCTTTGTTTTGCTCTGTGTGGTGCTTTATATAAACAGAATTTCTAACAGTTCTCAAAGGCTGCTGGAAGTTTAAGGACTTTTGCAGAAATGTTAGATCAGCAATAGTTTGGGATTGAACATGAGATTTACCTTCTAAAGTAGAAGTCCCCAACCTCTGCGCCGTAGCCCAATAGTGGACTGTGAGGTGTTTGGAAGTGGGCCACAGAAACAGCAAACGAGCAAGCACACATGCATGGCATCCCCACTTGTGTGAACGGCAGCAAGCGCGTGCATGCACCCTCTATTTGCATGAAGTGCAGGCACGTGTGTGTGCCGCTCGCACAAACGGAGCTGTGCATGCATGCATGCTTGCTGGCCAGTTGCACGGAATCAACCCCTCTCACCTCCTGCTGGTCTACAAAACAGGAAAAGTTGGGGAACTTTGTTCTAAAGCACAAGGAGGTCACAGATTCTATTCTGATTCTGATTCTGATTCTGATTCTGATTCTGATTCTGATTCTGATTCTGATTCTGATGCACAAAATATCAAATGATCCACCATTTCATCCTTCCTTTGACAATTACAAGTAAACAGTGAGAATAAAGTAAACCGCATTTTGATATTCCTTCATGTTCAATCACCCCAAAGCATGTTTCAATGGGAATTTTATCTTTATCTGTACAGACGCACAGATGATCACAATCCGGGCTGATCCATCACGCTGCCAACACACATGCTTAGTTCAATTACATAATAGTTCATAATTCAAAATAACCACAGTAAAAACACAAATAAAAAGAGGAAAATCTGGTTTGTGAACAAGAGGGGGAAAAGAACAGAACCATCCGTCCCAAATGGAGGAATAACAGAATAAACAGAGTTGGAAGGGACCTTGGAGGTCTTCTAGTCCAACCCCCTGCTCAAGCAGGAAACTCTATACCCATGGCACGCGTGCCAGAGGTGGCACGCAGAGCCCTCTCTGATGGCCCGTGAGTTGTGGCCCCAGTTCAGCTCAGGGAAAAGGGAACGTGTGCAGGGGTGGGACAAGTGCACGCATTGTGTTTTGGGGGTTCAGGCATGCTTTACACACTCAATCCGGAAAAGGTTAACCATCATTGCCCTCTACCATTTCAGACAAAATGGCTGTCCAATCTGTTTAATGGGGAATTCATTTTAAACTGACGTGGGCCAAAATATTTAATATCTTTTAAAATTGTTTTAAAGTTTATATTTCTGTGTTTAAAGTTCGCTGTATACCGCCCTGAGTCTCCCGAGAGAAGGGCGGTATATAAATTAAATAAATAAATAAAATGAAAGACTTCTTGTTAACTTGTTGTTAGTTACACTGTTTCCCCAAAAATAAGACCAGGTCTTATATTAATTTTTGCTCCAAAAGACATATTAGGGCTTATTTTCCAGTTGGGTCTTATTTTCGGGGAAACGGGGTAGCAAATAAAGAATCTTCCAATCCAAAAATCAAGATCTGTGGTAACCAACTCAATCATCCTCCACCCCACTTCCTGCAAATGTTCATTTTAAGGCAGATGGCACCTAGAAGACGATCGAGATTTGTAATCGTGAAAAGTGACACCGAATAAGAATATATATTTTTTTAAAGTGGATGTGGGGGATGTCAGATTCTATTGAAATAGAAGAGCCTTGGTGGCGCAGTGCTTAGAAGTCAGTATTTGCAGGCAAACTCTGCATTCCCATAGTCACAAGTTCGATCCTGACTGGCTCAGACTTCCATCCTTCCGAGGTGGGTAAAATGAGGACCCAAATTGTTGCGGGCAAAATATTGATTTAGAGAGGGCTGTAAAGCACTGTAAAGCGGAATATAAGTCTAAGTGCTGTTGCAATTGTTAAATGCTACCTCCATATATACCAGTGGTGGGTTTCAAAAATTTTTACTACCAGTTTTATGGTGCGGCTTGGTGGGCATGGCATGGCTTGGTGGGTGTGGCTTGGTGGGCGTGGCAGGGGAAGGATACTGTAAAGTCTCCATTCCCTCCCCACTCCAGGGGAAGGATACTGTAAAATCTCCATTCCCTCCCCAATCCAGCGGAAAGTTACTACAAAATCCCCAATCAGCTGGGACTTGGGAGGCAGAGAATAGATGGGGGTGGGGCCAGTCAGAATTTTACCGGTTCTCCAAACTACTCATTCCGCTACCGGTTTGCCAGAACTGGTCAGAACCTGCTGAAACCCACTTCTGCTATATACACATACCCATTTTCTAAAATTAAGAGCAGTTTAGCAGGGGAACGAATGACTCATATATGTTTGGTTCTTTCATTAGATGTATTCCATCAGAAACCGGATCCATGATCTAATTGGTTGGATCATTGATCATCAGAAAGCATTTGCCTCAACCAGCACTTCCAACTCAATTTTAATTTTTGCAGTTATAGAGTTTCAGCTGTATCTAGACCTTTCCCATCATCATTCTGGTTAATGAGCAATCAGATTCACACAGAAGTTGATTGCTGCTTCGTTCTGAGGAAACATTCCATTCATAAATAGATCAGTTCCGTTGCACATGATAGTGTGATATTGTTCCTGTAGTTAGCATTATCGTTTCAAGGTTAGTAATCCACAATATTGTAAAAGGAGCATTTCTATGATGTCAAGAAGGAGGACAATACGATTCCAGACGTAAAGGTTTTAAACAAATCTTTTTTCTTTCCGTCAAAGAGTAAGTTCAAAAGAATTGAGTAACCAGTAGATAATAGGACACTCATTTTTTTTTACTTCAATTCAGTTCAAATCTTTATTATCAGTGCACAACATATGTACAATGAGATTTGTTGAGCTCTCTCAGTTCACACACCCCAACCCAATATTATGCACACTCAGTGAGATTTCGCTGAAAGAAATTTAACGGACTAGACTTCAAAAAAGCTGTGATGTTTAACCATTGTTTTAGTAAATATAAAAAGGCAGAAAAACAGGTGGAAAAGGAGGAGGAGGAAGATGAGGAGGAGGAAGAGGAGGATATATATAAACCAGATCCCACTAAGGCCCATAGATGTTTGCAGGGAAACTAGTGATGTCACATGTGTTACATTATACAGTTGCTTGATTTGCAAATAACATAATCATGGTTTATACCAGATGTTTTTGATAAACCCTAATACGATTTATTTAGATATAGAACACTGATGACTAACTTTTTTGCCGTCCCGTGCCAAAAACGGGGGGAGCGTGGGGGGTTGCGCATGTGCATGCCCACACCCATAATTCAATGCGCCCTGCCCCCCCCCATGCATGCATACGTCTCTCTCTCTCTCACACACACACACACACACACCGCATTCCCCCCTCATTTGGCACACGATAGCATGGTGAGCCCGTTTTTCGCCTTCCCCAGGATCCCCAGGATCCAGAGGCTTTCTTGGAGCCTGTGGAGGGAGAAAACGGCCTTCCCCACCTCCCCGGAGGCCAAAAACGGCCTGTTTCCTGACTTCCAATGGGCCCAGAAGGCCCAAAAATCAGCTGCCCGGCGTGCGCATGCGCACTGCAGTTGAGTTAGGGCAATGCTCGCATGCCCACAGATATGGCTCCATGTGCCACCTGTGGCACGCGTGCCGTAGATATGCCATCACGGATATAGAATATTATGAAGGGGGACACAATGGCTCAGCAGTTAAAGACGCTGAGCTTGTCAGCTAGAAAGCAGACAGCCTGGGTTCGAGTCCCGAGCGTCGTGTGACAAGTTGAGCTCCTGTTCCTCGCTCCAGCCCCTGCCCACCTAGCAGTTCGAAAGCATGCAATGTGAGTCGATAAATAGGGACCACTTCAATGGGAAGGTAATAGTGTTTCATGCATATCGGAGCGTAGTCATGCTAGCCACATGACCACGGAAAACATCTCTGGCTCTTTTGGCCAAGAAACAGAGATGAGCATTGAACCCTAGAGTGGGACATGACTGGACAGGGGAAAATCTTTGCCTTTACCTTTAGAACAGGGGTCTCCAACCTTGGCAAACTTTAATCCTGGTGGAATTCAAAGCAAAGCTGTCTGGGGAATTCTGGGAGTTCAAGTCTGCCAGGCTTAAAGTTGCCAAAGTTGGAGACCCCTGCTTCAGAATGTTAAGAAATGGATGGATAGGAAGGAGGGAGGGAGGGAGGGAGGGAGGGAAGGAAGGAAGGAAGAAGGAAGGAAGGAGAAAGGAAGGAAAAAAAATTATCTGAACATCTTCCTGAAATGAAAGCAAAATTTTGTTTTTAACTGCAATGCAAGAGAACTCCAAAGTCATATATTGTACAAGTCCTCCAGGTTTTGAGGAAGCTTTTCAAAAGGGGCTATTACTTCAACCCTTGCAATTTAATGGTCCTTCACCTTTAATAATGATAGAAATATTTTACTTGCTGACCTTTCCAATAACACTTTGAAATCTACAGAGAGAACACCATGGAATCCAATTTTGTACAAGCACTAAATACTAATCTCGCCTTATGATACATAGCCCCCCAAAAGAAAGACAGGTATATTTTCCCAAGTCTGATTTTTGTTCATTTCCTGAAATCAAAATAGATAAGGCTATATAGACAAAAACACTACCTCATTATATCAGCTGCTGATGCCAATGATTTATCCAAGTTCCAGGATAAGATAAGATGATAAGATGATAAGATGATAAGATGATAAGATGATAAGGTAAGGTAAGGTAAGGTAAGGTAAGGTAAGGTAAGGTAAGATATAAGATAAGATAAAAGATAAAAGATAAAAGATAAAAGATAAAAGATAAAAGATAAAAGATAAAAGATAAAAGATAAAAGATAAAAGATAAAAGATAAAAGATAAAAGATAAAAGATAGGGGATGTGATGGCTCAGTGGCTAATACGGTTCGGACCGGATCGCCTGATCCGGTAGCGATAGGAGCAGGTGGTTCAGAGAACCAGTAGCAAAAATCTCTGCCCCCCCCCCCCATGCCCAGCTGAGCCGCGCGATTATCAGAGGCTTTGTTTTTAACTTTTAAAATCATTTTTTCTACAACTTCTTCGGTGGAAAAAATGCTTTTAAAAGTTAAAAAAAAAGCCTCTGATGATCGTGCGGCTCAGCTGGGATCATCAGAGGCTTTTAAAAGCATTTTTTTCTGCAACTTCTTCGGCTGAAGAGGTTGTAGAAAAAAAAATGCCTTTAAAAGCCTCTGACGATCCCAGCTGAGTTGCCTGATCGTCAGAGGCTTTTAAAAGCATTTTTTTAATGCAACTTCTTTGGCTGAAGAGGTTGTAGAAAAAAAAATGCCTTTAAAAGCCTCTGACGATCCCAGCTGAATTGCCTGATCGTCAGAGGCTTTTAAAAGCAAATGCTTTTAAAAGTAAAGAAAAAAAAGTTGGCCACGCCCACCCAGTCACATTACCCCCTCACCAAGCCACGCCCACCGAACCGGTAGTAACAAATTTTACATTTCACCACTGGGTTAAGGTGTGGGCTATTCCCAGGCCATTCCAGCAGTGGAATAGGATTATCTTGAAACTCCCCCCCAAAAAGTGCTGTTATTAGCCATCAAACTTCAAAAATACACTTTTCCCAAATAGTTTTGGCCACTATTATACACTGCAAGCTTTCTATTTGCTATTTCCCCCCCGTAAAGGTTTGCTTAAACCATTTCTCAATTGTACATTGTCTAATCAAAACCCATTAATCCCAACTTTAATTAACTGAATTGGTTTGGCAATATTCTTGAAGCAAACTGTACCCAGCAAGAAAAGACCAATAATTAAACGGGAGGCAAGACAGCCCAACCCAGAGTCAGAAGTAGAAACAGTACGCCACTGACTCATTCCATATTTCTATTTGCTTTTGAAACACCTTTTCAAACACTGAATCACTCTAACCTTGCTCGGTTCCAAGTCAGTGCTGAGCGTTTAACCATCAACTAGTCTTTTGAAAAGCAGAGATTTGAAGTCAAACCGCAGGGAAGTAATTCCTCCCTTGATCTGAATAAAATCGCCAACTTTAAAAGGCACTATATAAGGAAAACAAACCAAAACCAGAATAGAAACACAAATGAAACTACTTCATGCAACAATACAGGTAGTCCTCTACTTATGACCGAAAGTTGATCCGAAAGTTTCCATTGCTAAGCGAGATCGAATTGATTCGAAAGTTTCACAGACCGAGTCGAAACACTGGGGAACTCCCAGCGAAGGGCGGAGCTTAACCCTTTGCAGACTCGGTCACATGTCACATACTGCAGTCGTGCTTCCCAGACACCTGACTGACGTTCCCTGACAAGCAGGAGAAACCCTGTATCCCCTAAATTAAGACATCCCCTGATAATAAGAGCCTGAGTGGCGTAGGAGGCTAAGGCCTCCTACTAGGCAGCATTTAACATCCAGCTGCCTGCAATTACACCAGTTCGAAACTCGCCAGGCTCAAGGTCGACTCAGCCTTCCATCCTTTCTAAGATAGGTCAATTGAGGACCCACTTTGTGGGGCAATAAGCTGACTTTGTATAAATATACAAAAGTATGAAGGCTACTGCTTAACGCATTGTAAGCCGCCCTGAGTCTCCGGAGAAGGGCGGCATATAAATCAAATTAAAAAAATAAAATAAAATAAACCTAGTGGCGAAATGTAAAATTTGTTACTACCGGTTCTGTGGGCGTGGCTTGGTGATGGGGTAATGTGACTGGGTGGGCGTGGCCAACTTTTTTTTAAAAAAAAACTTTTAAAAGGATTTTTTCTACAACCTCTCCGGCTGAATTTTTACTACCGGTTCTCCGAACTACTCAAAATTTCCGCTACCGGTTCTCCAAAACTGGTCAGAACCTGCTGAAACCCATCTCTGGATAAGACAGCAAAGGAACGGTATGACTGCAGAAATGACAGAGTCATTGAGCTATCATTTCTCCATCCTAAATATAACCGAACACTTTTGTATGATTATTTTCCTGCCGATCCTACGATCTTTCCGTCATAGAAGAGTTGTGGTGGCGCAGTGGTTAGAATGCAAGCCAGGTAGACCTCAAGTTACAACACTTCATTGAGTGATGGTTTGAAGTTTACAATGACACTAGGGGAAAAAAAACGATTTATGATCGTTTTTCA